>WYDI02042233.1:0-54687 GCA_009867235.2 Psittacus erithacus
GGTTAGATATAAGGAAGAAGTTCTTTACTGTGAGGGTGGTGAGGCACTGGAATGGGTTGCCCAGGGAAGCTGTGAATATTCCATCCCTGGCAGTGTTCAAGGCCAGGCCGGACAGAGCCTTGAGTGACATGGTTTAGTGTGAGGTGTCCCTGCCCATGCCAGGGGGGTTGGAACTTGATGATCTTAAGGTCCTTTCCAACCCTATTCTATGGTTCTATGAGATTAGTCAGAACATATTTACAGAAATAGAGATGCTGTACAAATCTAAGACTGTCTCAGCAAACCTAATTACTTTACGTAAGGAAGAACTTGAGGACAACACATGGGACATAGCAATTAGCTCTGCTGAAACAGAAAATGTGACAGAACAGCAAAACCAACATTCTGTATTTACCATATACTGTAAAAGATTGATGACACCCAAAGGTTCTCAAGCAAATCTTATCAAAATACATGACACCAGCTTTATGTGTTCAATTCAGAGCAGTGTAGGATGTGGAAAGCAAAAGGTAATGGTGACACACGGTGAACAAAATCTTGAAGTACAAGTCATGTAAGAAGCACAAAATACAAATCATGGTGAAACCAACACTTCTTCAAAATGATGAGCTGAATCCATAAAGTCCATAAAGACAGAAGAATACTGAAAATAAAATGCACACCTTTTGAAATTATAGACAACAGAGAAAATACTTTAAATCTCATGAGGAACAGAGAATTCTATAGGGCTACAGCATGACTGCATTGCTTCCAATATTGTAGTTACATTTTGGCAACAGTAATATCTCAAGAGATTTCCATTTCAATTGTTTCTGCATTTTAAATCCACATGTGCATGGAATAATTGAGAACTGAATTAATACAGCACCAGGAAATAAGTCAAGACCAAGTAATGCCTGCATTTGACTATAGCTTATTAACTTTATCTTAACCATCCAATGCTATGTACCTGCAATCAAACGGCTCATTACACTGGCACACACATATGTCAGAGAGCTAACACAAGGAAAGCAAAAGAATGTTTGTAATGGATGGTGAAACATTTGAATACAATTTATGTATAAACAGAGATCATTCACAATAATAATTTCAGAAGTTGTGATGTGCTGTTTTAAATAATTCCTATCTTATTGCTGAGGAGGGAGCTGACTACACCCGTTGCCTTCACTGTATCTTCATAGCTTCCACTTCCAAGCCACCATCATCCCAATTTTCCATGAAGATCCATGGCTGTGAAAAAATCCCTTGTGAGCCCTAGAAAAGTAAGCTGTAATTTTTCCACAGTCTGAGCACTAAGCTCTTTCTGTCCATAGGCAGCAGGGATGTGATTATGCTGAGTGCTGGATCCAGAAACTATCTTTCCACACCCTTTCCTTCCTAATTTCTTTTTGCAGAATTAAAATGAATATTTATTTCATTTAGTAGTAGCATTTTGACTGAGATTAAGTTTAGATATCACAGTCATCATGGGCTAAAACTACATAGTGTGAAAATGCACTCTATGCCTCCAATAGGTCGCAGTGTAAACAGGCAAATAAGTATACAACTGTAAAATGGCCTTTCATGTAATTACAAAAAATGTGATGGCAAAAATACGATTGTATAGCACATGATGTTTCTTGTACTTGTGTCACATTCCATGTCCCCCATTTTTTGCCTAATCACAAACAGAAGACATCTATCGTTATTACTATTACTATTACTAAGGAATGCCTCCTCGCAGATAGAACCATGGAAAATGCTCATCCCAGCCAGCAACAGCACAAGGGGCCTCCTGTTTCTGACTGGCACTCTCTCCTCCCTAGGAACATGTCTTGTAGTAAAATAAATGTGTTTGTGCAGTGGTGACTATTTGTCACCGTAGAGCCTGACACAGGCATTAAAGCATCTGCCATTTAGAACTGTGTCTCATAACTGCCCAACATGAGAGCTGTAATGAAATCCTACCTTACTATGTTGAACTAGAGAAGTCTGTTTAGTTAGCAAGGTTGCACCTCTCAGATACTAACAGGGCTGTAACTGATATGAACACTAAAGTCCATATCCAATCAAAGGAAAACAGCAATAATTTGGAACAGCTATACAGCCAAGGCCTCTGTGAATAAGGATTTTTAAATATTCTCCTACAAATACCATAAAAATTATACAAAATTGTCTTTTCCAGGTTTCTACATTTCTGGCTTCCCAGCTCTGGAGCATATACACCATTCACTACTCCACTTGCATTTTGAGCTCCCACATGCTTTTAAATTCCCTGAAATGGCCCATACTTACACACAAGGACTGGCATGTACAGTACACACACTTCCTCTAGTCAGTTCCGAAATCTCCCTTGACAGTGCATGGAGCAATGGGGATATGAAAATAGTATCATTTCCTTGGACAAGCAGATTTGAATAGGGTCAAGTAAGAGTCTATGTAAGCAAAGATCAGCTGACAGTCTAACAACAGGTATAAATGAAAATCAAGAATTAAAGCTGGTCTGTGTTACCCCTGCAGACCTCTGTGAAAACTCAGGCATTTTAAGGCAAGAAGAGATAACAAAGTTTAGCTAAGAAGTGCTCCTACATACCACAAGCCATGAAATTCTATATGCTCACTTCCAGTAGTAGCAATCATGCTTCCATGAATGTCAGTAAAGTTCTTCTGCATAAATTTCCCATCTATCATTGTCAGCATAAGATATCCTGGTCTCCTCCACTGCCCAGGCTTTCAAGAAAGCTCATGGAGAATTTCTAATCTTTGCTCACCAAACATTTCTGTAATAAGTTGCAGATTTGGGGATAGATACATGTTCTTTACCAGACTACCTACCTTTTGTGTACCAACTTTCCCCTTATAGTTTCCACATCTCTTGACTACTTCAAACATCTTTAAAAATAAAGATATCTCAATCCTTTCCATCTGTTTAAAATTTCCTTCTGAGAGATGAAGTGTCTCACCCTTCTCAGTTTTGCAGTCCTTCCCATGATACACTCTTTCAGATATACTCTCTCAGCAGCAAATCTCTACTGCAGCAGCATGTTGAGGTTTTCTCTAGTTCTTCCCAGTGAACTGTGACTATGACTACATTAGCAGGTAATACAAGTGCGTCAGGAGCAGAGCTGTAGAAACCGGTGGTGCTTCACATTTCAGGTTGCCTTCCAGTTTAGTGTCTCCTGAACAGAACCCAGATGACACACTGACAACACCCTGTAATGAGTATTGAAAGTGCAATAAGTGGGGCTATTCAGAGATTTGCTTCACAAGGGCGCTCCTGGCAAATTAAAATGAGAATGTAAACACATCCTGAGTGAATATTTCAGTGCACCTTGCGACACTTCAGGAGGAATGGCAGACAATTAACTCTCTAATAGCTTAAACTGGTGTCCTAACCATGCAAAGTACAGTTTTCAAGTGACAACAAAACACGGGCCTTAACACATATCCCCTGACATGTCACCTACCCCTCCATGAATGCACTGCCAAACTCAGGTGAGAAGGTATTCTGTGTGAACTGGAACTGGAAGGAAACAAGAGAGGAATAAGAGCCTAAACTTTTTCTGTGGCAAAGAGGTACTCTAAGTGGTTGCCTAGATACTATAATAAGAGAATTAGATTAAAAATGCTAGAATTTTAAAAGGAGGTATTATTTGTCTTGGGAAAAAAGAAGTATGTGTTAGAAATATCAGTAGAAGATACCAAGTCAAATGTTAGAGGGATTTCAGAAACTTGCTGAAACACAAGTTTGGAGAATATAAACTGTTTGAAAATAAATAAAGGCAGAAGAAAAGCATTGTGCATTAATAGTAAAATATGCTGAAAGGGCAAGTTTCTGCTAAGAAAGATGCTGTTGAACGTGAGTGTTAAAGGAAAAGAAGGAGAATGAGGATGTGAACAAAAAGATTTCCATATCTGGAGTGCAAACAGACTCTGAGAACCCCACCATGCCCAAACCTGGGCTTATGCTGCTAACCTGCGCTTCATCTATCTGCAAGAAGCAACTTAAGAATCATTACTCGAAAGTCAGGTATCTAGCCATCTCTGAAATCAAGGGGGGCATTGTATCACAGAACAGGGCAACAACAAAGACAGGATGAAAATGTCAGCTTCACCTAGATGCCACATAGGAGTGGATATGCCCGATTCCTAAGGATTAGTGATGCCGCTGCAGAGAGTGTCAAAGAGATGCAGCTAGAAGGATCTTGAGGAGAGTGAACGAGAAAAAGGAGGTATTTGGAGTGGTGTGCAGTGCTATGTGGGTTCTAGATTATAAAATATTGTAATTCTGGACTGAACTTCTGTGTAAATCATAAGGTGTTAAGAGTGACCTGGGCATTTCCAGCTCATTATTCAATCACAATTACCCAGAAAAGTTTATGTGGCAAAGTGCATTTGGAAGGATCAAAGCTCTAGAGATCAACTGTGACTAATTAAAATGCCTGGATTTAGGTCTTCCTGAACACTTACTGAATTTACCTCTTGCTGACTTACTGAAATACCTCTTTGGTAGGATAGCAGATCTTGTAACCAGTGAAATACTGTACACCTCATATTTTACTTGTGTCAACATTCTGAAAGCACATCTTTAGTATAGTAGTACAGTATTCTGGTGGAAGCAGTCACAACTGAATAAAGAACAGGCTTCACAGACTGACAGTGAGTTTTTCTGTAAGGGGCTATAAAGCCAACTGAATTTACAAGTGGAGTTCAGCAGTGATTCTCCTTCCAGTTCTATGCCCAGTTGCTATTACTCACATGCTTTTACTTCCTGTTATGTCTTTGTGATTACATCCAACATGATCTGGAATGCAAGGCATGAAGAGAAAAAAGACCAGCACCAACTTTTGACTCATCTACTTGATCCACTTTTGCAATGGAGAACATCACTGAGGACATTCTGTTCAAATATGCTAGGGTTGTTTGCTAGCTGTGTTGTGTTCACCAAGGAACTGCAATGGGAGATGCGGTGTGAAGGCTACAGCAAGACTCAAGCTGCTTATGTGATGGGGAAACTGGCTGACTTCATTCAAATTAAAATTCAGTTACAGTTAATAGAAGTTTTGCTTCACGAAGGACTAATTATACCATGTCCATGTTACTGTGAGGAACCAAATCTGTTTACTCTAGCACTAAGTCCTGGAAAGAAAGAACTTATTTGGTTTTGTGTTAAAAAGCCCAAACTTTTGACAGCAACTAAGGAGCATCTGGGTCCTAAACTTCCAGCTTCCCAACTCCTTGAGCTCAATTAAAACTCTTGAAGAGACAACAACTTGGCAATGAGATTTTTCACTGAAACCAAGTTTTCATTTGTGCACTTTACCAGTAGATTGATCTCATTTCTGGCCTTGTTCCAAACATTACCAGAGCAGTAGTGAAGAAACTAAAGATTAAAAGAAAAAAATTACTGCAGTAAACGTAAAAATGTTTAAAGTAATCAGTTTACAATTTTTCCTTTTTTTTTTATTATTATTACTACCATTGCTAATGGAATGGGACAAACATCCCTGTGGGGATCCAAAGCATGCAGCGCCAAGCGGTGGCTCCTCCCTGGATAGTCACCAAATCAACTGAGAAACACAAAGGATAGGTAAAGGTCAACATTATATTCCTTTTTAAAGATAGGAAGTTAAATTACATTGAAATGAAGTCAACTAGTCAAAGGTCAAACAAAAAGCAAGTTGCAGAGCATGGAAACTGGGAAACTGTATCTTACATTCAGCTCCTTAACTTCTTTAATCTGAGAAGAAAAAACCCCTCAGTGCTAGAATATTAATGTAAAAAATAGTTTTGCTGAGGACAGTCTGAATTTCTCTGTCTCATCCAAAACTGGGTATTGTTCTGCCTCATTAAAGCAGAAACAGGGTGAATGTTAACAACACTGATTTGGTCAAAACAAAATCACAGCTACTCTTTGAAATGTTTGTACTCTGAAATATTGCTTTGCAATCAGTTTTGGAGAAACAGTCAAGTCAATGATCAATTCCAGTGTAGCTTTTGAGAAATGAACAAAACCAAAATAGTTTCCTTCTGAAAGAATGAAGTTAGAAGCTACATTTGAGAGATACTGTGGTATTCCAGGGGCCTCATCCACTCTTTATGTATTATTTTGAGTTTCTATGAAACATACAGATATGTATGCGTACATATGTATACATGCATGTATACACACAGAAATATACTTGTTTATCCACATAAATATACATATATATGTGTGTGTCTATAAATATGGGCACATACATAGGCATATACACACATATATGTTTACATAAGCAGAGGGAAATTATATGGGATTTAAGGAACACAAGACAGTGCAGGGAAAGAGGCAAACAGGCCATTTCCCCATACCCTCTTTTTCTTGAGGCAAGGGAAGCCTAGACATGATGTGGCATTACAGTATACACTAACAGAGAGCGACCATGAGCTCTTTTTTTCTGTCTCAGGGGCTAGGAAGCTCTACATGCCTTGCCAGGCCCAAGGGATTAAACTGTAGTTACACCATATGCCTAGGCTTTGCTTGCCCTGAACACCGTCAAGGACAGAGGTAATCAGACTATATAACCCAGTCACCTGGAATCACTCTCATTACACCTCATGGGAGAAGTGGGAAAGTTCATATTAAAAGATGAAGCCGAGTTGCAATAACCATGGGTGCTTCAGCACCTCATCAAGGTCCTATCTTGGCAGCCTTCCTTTCCCCTGTGTGCGGAGGAACAGTGAGCTTGGCTCCTAACCGTGGGCTGGCCCGGGTGGTTTGGGTCACGGGAATGGCATGTTTTAAGGAGGGGTGTGTGTAATAGCACGGGCTTCTGACTTCTTTTGAAAATATTAACCTGTCTATTTAGAGAGCAATGGCTGCCTTTGAAATCACTTCTTATAGATCTATAGTTAGCACTGGGGCATCGAGGGTGCGCTGTGGTGTGTGCGGGGTGGGCTGGGTTGGGGGAGAGCTCCCTCTGAAGCCCCACGCCTTTGTCTCCTGGCCATGCCCGGCGGGCTTGGCAGCGGGGACAGGGCCGCCGCAGCCCCCGAGCCCCCACCTCAGGTCTCTTTGCTTCACCCCAAGCTCAGTCACAGGATTCCGGGGAGTGGGGACAGCAGTTGTGTTGTATTCTTCTTTACCGATTGTTTTACCTTTTTATTTTAATTTGCCTTCCTCTCTCCGTGCTACCCCCCCTCCCCCTTCTAAATTGGAGATGTTCTTAGGACAGCGCCCAGGAGACTGGCTGGAATCAGTTCTGGAGGGTGATACACCGCGACAGCTAAAAGTTGGATAGGGTTTCAGCAGCTCCTATATAAAGCAGGGGGGACTTATGTCACTGCACTAATTAAATTCCATCTGGGTTGTTCCTCGGGGTGTTTTTGAGCCTGCCACCCGACTCAAGCCGGCAGAGAGGCCGAGGGACAGCATGATGGACCTTTTTGAAACTGGCTCCTATTTCTTCTTCTTGGACGGGGAGAATGGAGCCCTGCAGCAGCTGGAGATGGCCGAAGGATCCCCGCTGTACCCAGGCAGCGACGGCACCTTGTCCCCCTGTCAGGACCAAATGCTGCCAGAGGCCGGCAGTGACAGCAGCGGAGAGGAGCATGTGCTGGCACCCCCGGGATTACAACCCCCTCACTTCCCCGGCCAGTGCTTGATCTGGGCTTGTAAAACTTGCAAGAGAAAGTCGGCCCCCACGGACAGACGGAAAGCAGCCACGCTGCGAGAGAGGAGGCGGCTGAAGAAGATCAACGAAGCCTTCGAGGCTCTGAAAAGGAGGACTGTGGCCAACCCTAATCAAAGGCTGCCCAAAGTGGAGATCCTGAGAAGCGCCATCAGCTACATCGAGAGGCTGCAGGACCTCTTGCACAGGCTGGATCAGCAGGAGAAAATGCAAGAGGTCGGGGGGGACCCTTTCAGCTTCAGCCCCAAGCAGGGAAATGTAAGCACTGTCGCCCGGGTCCTGCCGCCACCCCGGTCTCCAGCTGCCAACCCTCCGTGCCCGTCCCCACCCCTCCTCCTCCTCTGCGCGGCCTCTGAGGCGGCCGCGGGACGTGCGAGCTTCCTGGGCCCTCGGAGGGCAGTCGGCCCGGCCTAGGGAGCGGCGGGCAGCCTTACTCATACCGGCCCCTCTGTGTGCCGCAGGTCCCCAGTTCAGACTTCCTGAGCACCTGCACCTCCGACTGGCAAAGCGTTTCTGACCATTCCCGAGCCCTCGGAGTCAGCGCCAAAGAAGGTAACTCGCACCGCGGCCCCTGCCCCTCAGTACCCCTCACCGCTGGGACGTGCTCACCCGCCCCTGCCGCGCGTCTTTCCCTTGCCCTAACGGTCCTTGTGCCAAGCGGTCCCGAACGGCCGGTGTCTCGCCCGCCGTGAGCCCCGCGCCGCGGGCCTGGCGAAGACAAACGGTTTTGCTCTTTAATCCCTTTTCTCTCGTTGAGCAGGAGGCTCCGTAGTCGAGGCGTCGGCCTCCAGCAGCCTCCGCTGCCTCTCTTCCATAGTGGACAGTATTTCTTCCGACGAGCCCAAACTGCCCAGCGCGGAGGAAGTGGTGGAGAAATAAACTGGTTGCCTTGGTAGTGTATTTAATGGAGATGGAGACCCCACCTCTCCCCTGTACAGTAACGAAGCAAATTAAGGCAGTGGAAAGCCCAGGCAGGGGCCTCGTTAAGGTCGAGTCAGGGTACACCTATCCCAGGGAAAATGGCTCTCCCTGACCCGAGCCAAACAAACTTTCCCCCCTTTTACCCCGGCCCTGAGTTTTGTTTTCTTTAAATGTGTTGCATAGACCATCCCACCTTCATTTTTTTTTTTTGTCTTTTATTGTCTTTTTTTTTTTTTTTTTTAATTTAATATAGTTACCTGTGTACGGGTGGTCCACTTTGAGGCTCACCAGAAAGTTCATTCCTGTCTGAGGGAAGCTGTTGGCTGCATTTCGCGTTAATCGTATTTAAGAGATCCCGCCTCGTTTCGTTCCTGTAAATAATTTCATTACTGTCTTGTTTGTTTTTTTTTTTTGTAAACATAACAAATATTTAAACTGTGGAATGTGATATTGTATATAAGAACAGACTGATTTCTTGTATTGTAAAATAAAGCTCTTTGTGTTACAGTGTTTCTCCTCCCCCCCACCTCCCGGTTAATTCAGTAATAACCCGATCCCGGAGTTAAAACCCGCCACCGGCTTCAGCGACGTCGAGCCTCAGGGAGTCAGACGGGACATGACCCATCCGGCCGGATATATTTCTCCTCCGTTTCCTCCTCCAAGGCGCGTCTCTCCTTAGCTGGGGCCCCACCGGCTGTGTTACCGACCCTCTCCCGGGGCAGCGTCCAGGCCAGGCGTGGTGCCGCGGCCCGTGCCCTCGCTGTGCTTCGCAGCGGACTCCCCCCTCCCCGGAAAAGCGTTACTGCTCCCCTAAAATGCCCAGTGGTGCCGCTTACTTAGCTGGGCAGGCAGGGACCTTCTTCGGCCTTGTCCTGCACATGATGGATGAGCCTGGAAGGTGGAAGCTAAAGGAGCGCCCCCCCCCGCCCTCCCGGTCCTTGAGAACGGAAAGGCTCAGCGCCTCTCACCTTTTCCTCTCGGCGCTTGAACCCAGGTCTTGTCTGCGGCAAAACTGCTGGGCCCACTGCCCTAACGGGGCGGCAGAAGGCAGGGACAGGACTCTGCTCTCTCGGGAGCTGGGGGCCGCCGTTTCTTGTCGGGCAAGGAAACTCCCCTTGGCTTCTTGAGCCTGAGGGAGAGGGGAGAGGGGAGCGGGGTCACTCCGGGAGGAAGGAGTTAAGCGGCCGAAAAGGGGGTTGGGGAGGGTAACAGCAGATGAAGCCTTTCACTCAGTGATGTAAAACCCCCAGCCTCTCTGAGGACTGTGGAGTGGAGCAGCTCGCAGCCGGAGCGTTACGGTTAGTAACAGATTGTTGATACCCCCGGGAAAGGGCGACCACCGGGGAACAGCCCACTCTGCCCTGCGCACGTCCATACGGCTCCGCAGAGAGCAGACGACAGTAAAGGAAAGCAGCTCCAACCCTGCCCGCGGGTGCTCCTCTCCTCGGCTTTAACCCTTGGTGTACTTTTAGGGGTTTGGTTATTGAAAGGCCACAGCCGCATTTCGGGAAGGTCTCCTCCCCCTTTTCAGTCCGGCTCGGGCAAGGTTGCGGTGGTCGCAGGGGGAAGTTCTGGGAAGGGGCTGCCCCGAGAGCCTATGCCCCAGGGCTGCCTCCTTCCTCCTCTCCCTTGCCGCTGCCGCCAGCCTAGGTTTTAAAACAGCGGAGTGCTCTCTCTAACTGCTCTTTTAATGAGACAGATACTTTGGTGTAAGGCGTATTCCCCCCTTTTTCTTGTTCCACACAAAAAGCACACACAGCCTCGGGCTGCTCTTGGGCGCTTCAGCGAAAGGTTCCCTCGTGACTTCTCTGCGTTTTGTTAAGACGTCACGGTTTGTTTCCGTAGCGAGGTGACCTTATCAGAGTATTGCTATTGCTAACCTCAGCCAACGGGCCTGTCCGCCCGTGGCAGCGTCTCCTCCCGCAGCAGGGTAACTCGAGTGACTGAGGAAATTTGCCTACAGGAGAAGGGATTGGGGTTTTTTCATTAAATAAAATGCCTTCCGAGGAGACTCTCCGTGACCCCCGCTCTGCGGCTGACTTGCCGGCCTTCCCAGTGAGGGTCCTCAGTGTGTTTGCAATTAAAATGTTTGTCTGTGATATTAATAACGATAATCTTTACCTAAGCCCCCAGCCAAAGCAAACAGGGCCCTGGAATCACAGGATCAAAGGGTAATAACAGGGTAAGGACAAGCAGGTTGCGATTTAATCTCGGCTTTCTCCAGAGGGGCCACGCACAGAGGCATCGAGATTTTTACACGACGGCCGCTGCCCCTTCCTATCCC
This sequence comes from Psittacus erithacus, assembly GCA_009867235.2. Classification (NCBI taxonomy): domain Eukaryota; kingdom Metazoa; phylum Chordata; class Aves; order Psittaciformes; family Psittacidae; genus Psittacus; species Psittacus erithacus. The sequence continues at coordinate 10,852 of WYDI02042233.1, forward strand.
CTCTGCCGCGATCCGGTTTATATAACGGGACAGACGCGAGCCGAGGCGCAGCTCCAGCAATGACACCTAAATCCCAGCCTCTTCGCCCCCACTGGCCCCGCTCCTTCCGGAGCCACCTGCCCGCTCCTGCGGGGGGCGCGGATCCGCCGACAGGACCGGGGGGACCCGGAGTGTCTGCAGTGCTGCTGCGTTGTCACTGCTGTCCTCTGAAGTGACGAGACCGTGCTCAACGCCTCTTTTTTTCTTTTTGTTTTTATTGAGCATCTTTGTTTTCCTCCCTAACGCTGGCCGCAGCCCCAGGAGGGAGGCGGGAAGCCGGCAGCGGGCTCAGCCGTCTTCCAAGGGCGAAGGCAAGGCAGGCAGGCGTCTGTTCGGCAGCTATTTTCACGGGGAAAATTCCTACTTGAATCAGTGCTGCTTTGGGGAACCAGTACGACTTTTCCAGAGCTTCCACCTTTCTGTGGGGAACGAGCTAGGGAATGGGAATGGGGGGCAGGGGAGGGAGGAGGCTGAATAATTGAACCATGTGCTAGCTGGGACGTCCCTCCAATAGCAGGAACTAGCGGCTTTTCCCAGTCTCAAGGCTGCTAAAAGCCACCTCGCGTCCCTTTGATCTCTCTTGGGAGTCTGGGGGTGCCAGCAGAGGCCAATGCCTTCTTCAGCTGTCCTCTGTACAGATCCCCCTGGCAGGTACTAATGTGTTTACTTAGGTGCGCAGCGTTCCCAGCGCTGGGGGGAACCAAACGCTTCCCACATGGCTAGAAGCGTCTGGCCCCGCCAGCCCAACTGCGAAACAGTTTTCCCTGCGGGGCGGCGCGGAGGAGCCCTCGCCGCCAGCCCCGGCACCCACAGACTGCGGGAGGGGAGAGGCTAGGGGCGAAGGCGGCGCGGAGCAGCTCGGCAGTGTCGGGCGTCCCGTTACATACAAGACGTCCCTCCCTGGGTAACGCTCCCGGGGCCGGTTGCCGCTCTGCACCGGGGTTCCGCGGGGAGCCTCGCCGTGCTTTGCAAAGGTGCGGGGTGCGCAAGGCTCGGATGGGCCCCAAACACCTCTCGCCCCCCGGGCGGATTTTCTTTGGTTACATAGAAAATCGCGTTAAATAGATCACACGGACTGCGAGTGCTCCCAGCGTGAGATGGAATTCCTCCAGAAATAGGATTGCTGTGATTGGGGTGAGGACTCCATTTCGTAGAATGGTTTGGGTTGCAAGGGACCTTAAGGATCATCTAGTTCCAACCCCCCTGCCATGGGCAGGGACACCTTCCACTAGGCCAGGTTGCTCAAAGCTCCGTCCAGCCTGGCCTTGAACACTGCCAGGGATGCGGCAGCCACAGCTTCTTAAAGGGGTCCTGAAATGTTCACAGTTTTCTGTGTGTCCGTCCACAGGAGCAGAAAGTACCTGATGGTCCTGCGGTTCCCGCTTTCCGGACATGAGCCACTATTCTCCCTCACCCCCCAGCAGCCTCATTAGCCAGCCTTGTAGTTTGTGTTTTCTCTCCCCTTTCTTTAGTTCCACTCCCTTATTGCACTTCTGCAAACTTGTTTTGAGATCACTTTACCAGAGGAGCCGGTGACTCTTAGGGGATACTAATTACAGATTTTTTTTCTTCCTGAGTGACAGGCTCTTCCATCCTTTCTTCCCCTTCCCCCCAAATATTCAAGGAAAAAGAGAAACAAAGTTTCCTAGCTCCTCAAAGGCTTCTGGGGAAAGGCACGTTTCTTAACAACCCCAGCCTAGCTTGATTAAGAATTAGAGCTGCGAGCTAAAGCTCTGCAGGCCGGAAGGTGGGACCGATGGGGTGTTCGCCGCGAGACCCACTGTGCGTGCCTGGAGAGAAACCCCTCCTTGGAAGGTGATCATAGCTGTGGCCAGAACTTGAAAGATCAAGTTTATTTGTGGACAAAGCATAAATCTGTAAACAGGGCTTATTTTAGCCAGCGCAAACTGGGTAAATCGTAGTATGTGTGTGTCCGTGTGCTCGCCACAGCCCAGTGAAGAGTTTAAGTTACTGTCGAGCAGAGCCCCATTCTGACTGACGGTGTCTTAGGAAAACAATAAGGAACTGCCCTGTTTCAGACGTGGCATAACTAAACAGCAACCTGCCCCTCGGAGCGGCAGAAGCCTGGAATTCTGAGCTTTCCCCTTTCTGTAACTTTACTCCTTTATCAACTCCCGGCTTTTCCTACAGTATTCATTTCAAAGGAGGCTCTCGCCGTTTATGGCCCCAAATAAACTGAAGCAGCGCAAATGTAGCCTTCCCCAAGCTTTCGATAATTATGCATCCGATAGCTGGAAGGAGGGGTGTGTGCATGGGGCTTTTCTTTAAGGAAAATCATTTAGCCTGAAAGTGGAAATCTGCCTTTTGGGGGTTGGGGCCGGGGGACAGATGAGGTCTCCCCAGCAGCAGGCGCGGGAGGGTCGGAAGGTTTTCCAGCACGGCACTTCTCTAAGGTGATTTTCCCTGCCCGCTTTGCTTACTCGAAGAGCAGCTCCTTGAGACACCCAGGTGGCCTTGCCCTCTGCGTTACTTTTTCCTGACGAGGGACTAAATCGGAGTCGCCTTTTTCCTGGACACACTGACCGGCTCCGTAGCGTTTGACCCGCTGCTGGGTCCTTGCTCTCCGTTTGAGTTAACCTAGGTCAACATAACTTTATTCCCAGGTATGGAAGGTTCCCTTCGCCTTCTCGCAGTATTTTCCTCCAATACAAAAGCCACCTGGATGAAACCAAAGGGTTCCTGCGCGTTAGCAAATGCCTGTTAAATGGCTTCATTACCGCTCTAATGACCCTTGCGCAGCCCCGCTCAGCTACTGCTGCGGCTGGGGCTCTGCAGGGCTTTTGTCCCCGGCTTGTGTAAAGTTACTTAGGGATTGCGGGGTTAGAAATTTTACACTTCCAGGAGGGGTTTGTTGCACTGGCAGCTGGGACGCATCTGTAACGGTACAAGTTTGCCTGAAAGCAGAAAATTAGCAAGCCCGAGGCGCTGCTCGGCTGTTGTGTCTCTGGCAGTGCCGGGTCACACGAGCAGGAGAAAAAATGGGAAGGGGATTTGTCTCGGAGCAAACACGTACACTTTTCTTTTGTGAGTAGCTTTCCCTGTGACCTGATCCGACAGCACTAAAATCTAGGTCCCTCCACTCCTCGTCTCTCCTGGCCACCACGTAGCTAGGCATTTTTGTCCCCCGTGTTGATGTCACAACTTCGATTACAGGATAAAACGTTCAAGACAAACTAGCAAACCTTAGGTCTGAAGCGAGGGGTGAATTGTTTCAGGTTAGACGTGGACCACAGGTTGCGCGGACTAAAGACATGCAAGCCGATGCTGTAGGTGCTATGGGGAGCCTTCTACGTTAATTCCCCTGCAGGGAGGGCCGGTGTCGCTCCCGCTGCAGCGTGTGATGAGAGAGGGGAGCACTGGAACGAGGAACGGCTCTGTAGCAGGTGTCAGCCGTTCGAGCGCACTTAATGCTCCTCTTTCTCTTCCCATGGCAAACCAGCGAATTCCCAGACTTGTTTTCAACTTCGTAGATGCCACAAACAGCTCTGGGGAGGTCGGGCATTAGAGAAGTGCCCAGCTCACGGTTCTTCAAGGGAGCGGTGCAAGCAAATTGTCTCCTGGGGGCTGGAGGGGCTTGCCCAGACGGCACCCGGCGGGGGATGTGGTGGGATATGCTAATACAGCCTGGCCGCTGCGGACCAGCCTCCCTTTACGTGTATATATAAGGGCCCGCCGCATCAGCCAGCGGACACTTCGTCTCAGATCTCTAATTACGGAGGAAATTGCCCCAGAGCGCCTCGACGAGAGCTGCCGGCTGCCGCCTCACGCTGCCCGTCTCTGCTGCAGGGATGGAGGTGATGGACAGCTGCCAGTTCTCCCCGTCCGAGCTATTCTATGACAGCTCCTGCCTCTCCTCCCCAGAGGGCGAGTTCCCTGAGGATTTTGAACCCCGAGACCTGCCTCCCTTCGGCGGCCCCGAGCCCTCCGAACCCGCCTGCTCCGAGGAAGAGGAGCATGTCCGAGCTCCCACCGGCCACCACCAGGCCGGCCACTGTCTCATGTGGGCTTGCAAAGCCTGCAAGAGAAAATCCACCACAATGGACCGGCGGAAGGCGGCCACCATGAGGGAAAGGAGGAGGCTGAAGAAAGTGAACCAGGCTTTCGAGACTCTGAAGCGATGCACCACTGCCAACCCCAACCAAAGACTCCCCAAAGTAGAGATCCTGAGAAACGCCATCAGATACATCGAGAGCCTCCAGGAGCTCTTGAGGGAGCAGGTAGAAAACTACTATCACCTGCCGGGACAGAGCTGCTCCGAACCAACCAGCCCCACTTCCAGCTGCTCCGATGGGATGGTAAGAGCGGGACAGGAGCGATAGTGCTGTGGGGACCTCACGAAGGCCCGCGGAGAGGGCCCCCTCAGTCCAGCGTCGAGGGACCGGTCTTATGGGTGTGGGACGGGCTGAACGCACCAGGACATTAGAAAAAGGCGTACGGGCTGCGTTAGAACAGGCCCCTTCTCTCATTTAACACTGAGCATGCACGCGGGCTTTCCAGGAATGTGGGGGAACACATGGCAACGCTGCCAGAGGACGCTCAGCAAGCGCCCCATCCCCGGGAGGCTCGTTCCCCCGCGTCCCCCCCAGCTTAGCGCGGCGCAGGAGAGGGGTGAGACGTGGGGTCGGGGCATAGACTGGGAAGGAGAGAAGATCCCTACCCGGGGAGCTGCTGTCCCGCTGCCCTGCGGCACCAGGGCTTCCTCCCCTCGGGCTTTCAGGCACTTTACGTCGGGGGGTACATCCCACTGGCCCGGGGAGCAGTGGGGGCGGCCGGGCCAGCACTCGCCCCTCGCTATCTTGCAGGCTGACTGCGGCAGCCCCGTCTGGTCGGCGAGAGGCAGCAGCTTCGACACCGCTTACTGCTCCGAGATGGCCCACGGTAAGCCAGACCCGCCGGCAGCCGAGGGAGCAGGGGGTGGAGGCGGGGGTCGGGGAAGCCGCCCCGCTCCCGGCGGTACTTTCGGGAGGCAGCACGGGAGCCCGCTGTAACGCTCTGCCGTCCCCCGGGTTCCCCCATCCCGGCCGCAGGGTACGCCACCGGGCAGAGCAGCGCCCTGTCTAGCCTGGACTGCCTCTCCAGCATCGTGGACCGCCTGTCCCCGGCGGAGGAGCCGGGGCTGCTTCTCCGCGACGCCGACTCCCTCTCGCCCAGCGCCAGCATCGACTCGGGGCCGGGGACGCCCGGGACGCCGCCACCCCGACGGACCTACCATGCGCTATGAGGGCCTGGGCGGGCTGGCACTCCGCGCCTCCCGTCGCCGTCGGGGCCGACCCCCTAGCCCGGCCGCTTGTCGCAAACGCTTCTCGGGGGAGAGGGGCAGCCCCGGAGCTGCCTGTCCCGCCACATCCCCTCGGGGCGGGGGCAAAGCGCCCCGCAGGGCCCGGAGCCCCCCCCGGGGCGGCAGACCCGGGGGCTTGGGACAGCGCTACCCTGGAACCCTGCTGCAAATAAAACGTGCTGTAAGAGAGCTGTCTAGCCTGATGTTTTTTTACGGGCGTGCCTTGGTATTGGGGAGGGCAGTGACACCCGGCCCTGTCAGCCTCTGTGTTCAGTTCCAGCGCAGCCTCGGTCACCCCCAGCTCCTGCTTTGCCCCAGCGGTCCTGGGTTATGGGATGTAATACCTTGCTGGTCTGGGGCCTGAGAGCTTGTTTCTCCTTTCACCAGTGTGTACTGCTGTGAGAAGGCTGTTGGAGGAACAAAAATGTGGAGGGTCAAATTCTCCCTCCATTCCTTTCCTGCTACAGGCAGAGCCGCCTTTATTTGTTGTAAGGGTAGAAGTAGTATTTCATATGTCCCCTCACCCTGGCAAAGCACTCACATCTTTCTCTGGGTATGAAGACTGAACACAGACTCCAGGATTTGATCCTGGATTGTGACTTTCTTCTGTAAAACAAGCTCTGTGATCCAGCTCTGATACCCTGCCAGGTAATTTTACTCCCAGCCACTCTCAGCACTCTGCAAGAGACAAGTTTAGTGAAGTTAATAAGAACAAACCACAAGTATCTCTTTCCCAATCCACAGGGTACATTTCACAAAATTCAGAAAGCAATTTTCTTCTAATGACTTTCGTTCTACTAGTCGGGGTGAAAATTCTCTGTTAACATGGAACTAAAAATAGACGGGTCAAGTCTTCATGAGTTTCAGATTAACAAGTATTTCCTTCCAGACACTAAATTTCAGTCTTTCGACCATGAAAAAAATCCAGCCCTTTGCACTGTTACTGTTACTGTTGTAATGGAGGACTTTTCTAGGCCCTCTCCCTCCCCACAAAAAGACAGAGATGAGATGGAGAGATGGGCTCCTTCAGTGCATCCAGAAATGTCTCCTACGAGAGACACTGAGTAGGAAGAAATGTGCACCCTCACTAGCGTGAGATAAGGTCGTATTTGCCATTTGTGTTTTTGTTGTTAGCACTGGGTGGCCAAGGGGCCTGGAATTGGTATTTCACCTCTGATAAATCTTTCACTTGAACTCAGCCCAGCTAAGTCATGTCGCTGACTGTTACCACCTGACTGCACTTTGGCAGCACCTCTGAATTGAAGATGAAAGAAGCCTGGCTCAGGGATGGCTCCATCCTCTTAGCGTACTGAAGGACTGTGTCTCCCCAAAAGGGCTACAGGGAAAGTGAGGTAGCAACTATCATCTGCTTGAGCTGCTTAGCCAGGGAAGCAGGCAGCTCTGCTCCTGACACAGGCTGATGCAGGCAGCCAGTCCCTTTCTGGCATGGCTGCCCTCAAAATCACTTTTTTGCCCTTGCTGTGTAACCTTGAGGTAAGGGTGTTCTTTCCTGCAGAGTAAGTCAGGAGGAGCCTTTTCCAGAGTGGGCTTTTGGTGTATATAGTTTGGTCCCAAGTAATCATTAAGTAGAAAAAGTGGTTTGAAACCCCTGGATTGCAGAGGTACAAACAAGGCAATTGAACACTCTTGTCATTACAGATCTTTCAGGAGTATGCAAGTGCCTTAACTCAGACACAGTTACAGGCGATCTTTCTTGGTTACAGGCGATCACTTCCTTAGCTTTCTGTTTGTTGAAATCCTTATGCAAAACTACGAACATCCCTGTATTTATTCATGATTTCTCACACACTGCTACAGCGCTAGCCCCTCTCAACCAAAACACTGTCCCAAGGATACTGCTTAGAGCCAGGACCTAGCACAGTGCAGATCTGCTTAAGTGATGGTTTAAAACAAGCTAAGCTGGAGAACTTTCAGCATTTCATTCTGCGCTGTGCTGACCTTGGCAAGTGATCTCTGGTGAAGTATGCAGAGTAACACTAGCAAATCACATGTTGGTAATGGACACCTCTGTTTGGCTGGGAGACATTTTAAGAGTTGCAAAAAGGTCAATACTTCTGAGAAGCAGCTTTTCAGAGAGTGAGAAATGTCCTATCTGTGGGATGTTTGTCCTCAGCCTCTGAAGTCCTACTAGCCTAAGTTACAATTTGTGGGTTCTGTTTTACAAATCTAGGAAACAAACTCCCGATTACAGAACATCTATAAACAAAGTTCCCATGAGCTGAAATGTGCTGTAATCCTCAGAAGGAATGGAAGTTAGGAGCATGAAACCACCTTTAGTCTGTGGATTGGGAAGAACAAGGTGTAAAGGGCTAGAGGAGATACACTGTTTGCACATCATCATCATCATCATCATCATCATCATCATCATAATGATGATGAACTAAAAAGAGATATCTGTATAGTATGTGAAACACACTCATTTAAGGAAGGTTGTGCCCACAAATACAGAAGATGATGGTCTAGAAAACCTGGGCTCTACCTCTCAACTCCTGTCACCTGGCGGAGAGTTGCAGGCTCTGGGACACTGTGCAGTGGAGTGGTCTCATGGGCAGGCAGGCTGGCAGGTGGGATGAGCGATGCCTCACAGTGCCAGAATAAAGTAACACAGGAGCTGCAAGTTTTCTCTCACTCACTGCAAGGGAGGGGCATAATTCTCTGCAATTTAAAAAATACAGTCCATGTTGTATTCCAGTTTTACCTTGGAAAATCGTGCCTTTTTTGGGATTATATCCTAACTGAGGGAGGCAGCTGTGCTTTTTGTAGTGTGTGTGCGCAGAGCTTCTTGTATCTTTCATCTTTTGTTAAGAAACCAAGCAGAGACTTTCAGTAAAATACCTGTTTTAAACTCAGCTCAAAAGGCCCACTGCACATTACAAAACTAACACAGAAACGTAGCAAAGATCTTTTAGCTATAACATCAAGACAAAAATCCTGCTTGCTTTATGTTTGTATTTCTGAATTGCTTGTGCGGAAAACCACCCATTTTCCCTGTGCGAAAACCTCTATCCTTGTAAAAAGGACCTTAACCTTGTAAATCAACCTCTTCTCCTATGGTAAGGCTTACGAGTGATAGAATTCTGGTAATTAATTCTTGGAGGATGAAGGACTTTTAATTCATACTGTTTGTCAAAATATGCCTAGGAATGCCCCCAGTTCATGGCAGCGTTTTGTGGGAAATTCCGCGTCTTCATCTTCCCAGCTCAGCCTGCTTGTCAGGAGCAGTCATACATAGCAGGCAGCTCCTGTCTCCCCACCCCAGAATTGCTCCCACCCCTCCTTCTCTTCTTCCTCATCTGCAGAGCCCTTGACTCGCTCATCACATCTCCTTACTCATCTCCGCTGGACCTTGGGGTCCCACTGGGGGAGCTGCAGCTGGCCAGCTGATGACTGGTGACCTTTGGCAGGCTCTGCACAGGGTATCAGCCTTACAGCTGGCCACAACTGCCTTCCTGGCAACTAAAAGACCTAATGAGCTTGGCCAGCTGGAGAGTGGGCTGGGATTCTGCTGGCTTATTCGACCCTGTGTGAGGGATGGCGGAGTTCACCCCCAAATATGGAGGGGGGGAGCAGTGCATCTGTACATGTGCTGCCCCAGGGCATCAGGGCCAGCCTCTCCTGCAGCCGAATGGATTAGTGGAATGAGTGAGAAAGAGACTGTAGAGCTGTTTTTCTTGTGCTTCAGTTGAGTTTTCAGTTGAGTGTTAGTTTAGGCTTGACCAGTGGCCTTTGCCCTCACTACATGTTATTCTGTTCTGTCCATTCAGTTGAAGAGATACACCCATCCATCAGACCAGGACTGAACTGAGCAAATTATTCTACTTTCCAAACACAGCTCTTCATTTGGCAGGTGCCCTGCTTTCTTTCCCACAGGATCTTATTCATCCTGGATGCTCATGGACCTCATGCCAAAATCCACTGTACTGCAGAACCTAGCTATTTTCTCAAAGGTTTCCTGCTTTCCTTTCCCTAGATCAGCTGATGGGCACATCCAGTCCCAGAGACTGTGGTTTCATTTTGAGCATGAGTAACATTTCTGGACTGGCTGGCAATCTGCTGGAAGATGTTAGTGGCTATGATGCCAAAGGCATCCCTGAGCTGTGCTTGAAGAAGGTGACAGTGGGCATAGTACATAAGGGCCATCAAACCCAGTGAGAGAAAGAAAGGTGTCTGCACTAAATCAAGTGCAGTGGAATCTGATACTCGCTGGGAGGCCTTCAAACCTAGTCTAGCAGCACAGGAATAAATGTGTGGTCTTTTTCTTTATTTCTCTGATCTTCTATGAATATATGCTTTTTGAATTTGTACTATTTTCTGTTTTAAAAATTCCATATAACATGTATGCTAAGTAAAAAATAAACCCTACAAAGAAGCCCAAAAGCGTTAGCTTTGATATTTTTGCTTGGTTGGTTTTTGGGGGGGTGTTTGAGGGCTTTTTTGTTTTTTAAGTACCAAATCCTACCACTTGCAGTGGGACTCAGCTACTTAACAGGGACTCAGGAACCCAGCAAAAGTCTGGCTGTGGTATAAAACTCAAGCTGGTGTCCCTGTAATACATTGTAGGGGGCCAAACTATGGGTTAAATCAAGGCTGAATTAATTGCATTGCCTTTAATTGCTTGATTCCACAGAATTTATTGAATTAATAAATGAATAACTCCTTAATGAACTGTGAGCAAACAATAACTATCACTTCAGTCACACCTGTGCATAATCTTGGTGCACAGACCTCATCTGTGAATGCACTACTGCTCCAGCAACAATGTTCTTTTTATTGTAAATAAAAGGGTTTGAATCTGCTAACCCCCATTCTGTTCTCCACATTTCCATGTAAACCATATCTGTACCACTCATGTAAACCAGTAACCATATCTGCAAGGTGTTGTGGGTTTCTTTTGTTTTTTTTCTTACTATCATGCAAAACCACTAGATTTGTTTGTTTTCCTGTCCACTCCATGATGCTTTGAAGAAACAGAAAGACAAACTATATTTCCATTTTGAAAAATATTTATTCTACGATTGCTCTTTTGGAGCATCTTCAAACTGAGATAATAGTGCAGTTCAGAATCCTACTGCCTGAGTGCTTTAAAAAGCAGAAGAAACACTTCTGCTGGCCATACTGAAGACACATCCAAAGTATGTATCTATCTGAAATCCCTTACTCAGATTTAAGGCTTATATGTAGACTTGTGGTAAATGCTTTTCTAGAGAGGAGAGATCACAGCAAAGATTCTTTCTTAGATTTCACTGAATTATCTCAGTGACTTGAAAAAGTAGTTTCAAAAACATTAAAACTCCTCAGAGGTGACTGGAACAGAGTCAGACATCTGGGAGATTGATGCTTTTACTTGGCCTTCATTGTCATGATTCTCTCTTTGCTTGATGGTATTGAGCTGTTATTAGCAGCAGATCACCAAGCTCCCTTCTCTCCTGGGTGAGTGCCTGCCAAAGGCTGTCTGTCATTCTGGTGCTATGACTCCTACATTTCATTCAAGTTGTACCTCAAATAAGCAGCTGGAATCCTGAATCCTTCAGGTCTGTTTTTGTCAGGCCTATGTAATGCTGTAAACTCCCAAAGAGTAATTGCTTAGCTGCAAAGCATCTGCAAATGAGTGAGCACTATTCTCCTGGGCACCTGCAGGACTTCAGTAGTGAACACTTGAGCAGCATCTATGTAGTAAGATTTGAGTTCATAATCCCTGCATGATTAAATGAGGATTTTTTTTTGCCCTCATCCTGAGTTTAAGCATCCTCCCTCATCTTCCTTGCAAGCTCTGTGAGACTTTCTGATTGATCATGGTGTAGTGCAGGAGTTCGTTACTGTAGTGTAACTGGCCAAAGAAGATACATCCTATGCAGTTGTCTCATGCGATGAGAAAGGGAACACCTCTGCAATTTGAAGCTGTGTGATTGCTGGAAATATGGGTGGCTTAAACCCACAGTCTGGGAGGAACAGTCTCATAAATTGTGAATTCCCTTTGGAAGATTCCTGGTGACAGGAAAAAGGGCTCCTGCTGAAGCCAGGAAGGTAAGCACTGCAAGCTGAGAGGGCAGTTGTCACACGGCTGTATACACAGCTACTCAGTATGGAGTAAAGGAATGGTGACTCTGGGCAACTGGGAAAAAGTTTAACAAACAGCTCTAAAATCTCCCACATTGAGCATGAAGTAGAAGAGAAACCAAGTAAACAAGGACCGAGACAGCTGTATCTTACCAGTACCCGAAATGCGTGTCTTTCACAGGGTACAAATTTCTCACATGTTTATAGCCTGGGTGAAATGCAAAAATGACTGAACTTTGAAATGTGAAACTTGCTATTTCCAAACTTCCTAATAAGCAGGACAGTGCAAGCTCCTTTTAGAAAAGTGCTTGTGAAATTTGACTTCTTAAGCAGAAGTGGTCTGCTCTAAAGGGCGTCCTGACCATGTCTCCTCTCATGTCCCCACCTCTCTTTTTCCTATGGAAGATAAGGAGTTTGAGAAAATAAAAAGTATGTATTTTAGCGTATTGTCTTGCTTTAATACATCATTTCAGCAACACCACAGTTCCTTTCATTATTATTTATAAAATGAATAGTCCTATTTTTATTACTGATTTTTATTCTCCATCTTTTATATCTATAAAAAGTTCTAGTGTTTATAAACAATGCACTTGGTTACATGAATCAGTTTAAATGCCATTTTGGTTTAATATGTATAGAAAAAAGTCTTTAACGTCAAGCGAACTCTCTTTTAATCAGAAATAATGTATTATAAAGTACAGCTAGACTGCTAAGTTTATTCTTGCTACAACTCCAATGAAACCCCTCGAGTTTCACCAGGAAAAGATTTGGGCCAGGAGGCCTAGAACGTAGTTACAATATATTAATTTTCTCATGCCTCAGAAATGGACTCTGTATGTGCCAAGCTGTAAAGTGATATTCATGATGACTGAAGCCTGAAAAACATTAAAATATCCAGATCCTCTTCTCCAAATCCTCTGGTATCTGAAACTGTTCCTTTCTTTTCAAAAGGAGGGGTTACTGCTTCTGAGGGTAAACAAGGGCAGGGGCTCAGCTTTAGCACTCAAACAGAAATCAGGAATAGCCTAGCTATTACTGAAGCCTTACTGCAGAGAGCCTGTGTCTAAGGTGCTGCCCCAGCCCAGAAGGCTGCCTTCCTGCTCCTGTGGCAGAAGCTTCCTTGGTTGATCCTTTCAGCTCAGCAATCCTTGAGAAATTTGCTGTGCCATCCCCCGGAACCCTCTGTTGAGAGGATGTTTTCTTTAAATGAAAAGTGCTGTGGAAAATTGCTTTTTATTGCAATTATAATGGATACAGTGGTTCACACAGCTTGCAGTGTGCTTGAGAGCCAGGGCTATCACCCTGTTCACACACTATAGGATATCAAATACAATAATGTTTTTTGTTTTATTTGCCCATGATTTCCAGAATTAGGAGCTTGAAGTTGTGCTCACAATAACTGCAGTGATTTTTTGATGGTCTTGAATGCCAATCAGCTCTTACTAAATACCAGGGTAGGTAGTGAGTGCAAGGAAGCTCTTGCTCTGGAGCCTAATTTTAAAACACACCATGACTTTGTCCATCTGTATAGTTAAGAATAGACTCAGAAAGTTTTGTTGAAGATAGGAAGAAACCATTTGCTTTTTAAAAACAAATTTTAGACTCATTAAGAAGAAATCAGTGTGTATAAGATTTTAGTGTAAGATGCAACCAAGTTATTTTCATATCCTTTTGAGTCAGTGGAAATACCCATGCGCAGGCATACTTTATGTATGTGAATTTTAGCAAGGTCAAGGCTTAAAAACAGAGGTGAGGAGGTGGTTCTGTATGATTTGGAGGAAGGAAGAAAAACAGCATGTAAGTATTACCAGATTATTTATGTAAAATGACATAGAACTACTTTGTTGGGAGATTGGTAATCCTATGCTTAACTTAGTCTTCAACCCCCAATTAATTTTTATTAGATATAATCCTGGTATATCAGGTGTAGATGTCCATAGTGTCTCTGGCAAAGCCTTTCTACAGTAGCTGTACTATCATATTGCTGCAGGCAATTGTTTTGAAAAGCTCAGGAGCCTCCCTAGAGAAGTTAGAGGCTCATGACAGACAGCAGCACTGCAAAGGTGAGGTTCTGCATCTTTTATGTAGCTGAGGAGCTTTGGTCAAAAGCAGTGAGCAACACTTACAACTAATTCCAGAAAGAAAGTGCCTGGTAGATATTTTGTGGTTTATGAATGCTTTTAGGTTCCAGTTTCTTATGTTCTTTAGAAGAAGAGAAAAGCAGCATATAACCTAATTGAAAATATGGGTTATCTGAGAACTGACTGCATTGTAAGAATTAGAATAGCAAATGAGCAGTGTTCTGACTTTAAACAGTCCTGGGGCTTGGCTGAGCCTTCCGTCACACACAATGAAAAGCTGCTGAGCTGCTTCACACAACCTGGTCTTCCCCAACTGTCACCCTCCAGTGAACACACACCTAGAATGGGGGTTTCAAGATGTAGCATTTCAGACTGCTTGGAATATGCCTGTGCTTCCTTTTAAAATACTCCAGGAGACCTGCATAACCTAATACATCATATCCTGTGGGTCAGCGCAGTCCCAGACTGGTGGGCTGTGCTGCAAGGACTATACACAGTGGGGTTTTCTGCCTAGATAATTCAGAGCTGTTCGATGATGTGCACACTCAGGCAGGATTCGGCCAGGTCTGAGCTGACGTTGGTTCTGTTTGGTGTGGCAAACCAACAGACCTGGGCTCTAATTTAGAGCTGAAAGTGAGGAGAAGAGCTTCTGGATTAGTTTTGACACTGTAATTCTCCCACTGCAATTAAGTGAAATGAAGCAATTGGTAAAAGAATGGAAGAAAACCCCCAGTCCATACTGAAAGCATATACTTCACAGCCCAGCCAAATATGATTCAAATAGCTGTAACCTTATTTTATAAGCATAACACTGATCCATCAGAAAGTGTAATGCATCAATAGTTGTGAAGTTAAAAATAATTCAGCAGCACCCAGACATAAGGGTACTACTTGCTCTTAATAGAAGTGCTTACCTTCAAACAACACCCTACTCTTGTGTGAGCTTTTACTCCCTCTGGCTTCTCCTGAGAAGGCTGCTGCAGCTGAGGCCCTTTTGGGTGCAGGAATTCAGAGCCAGAGAATCCTTTTTCCAGTGGGATTATTCTTTTTATAAGGCTCTGTGTGTGTGCTGGAAAAGCAAATAATTTTGTCACTAACATGGGATAAAGCATCATTATGCTACTCGGCTGCCACTGGAGGGTATTTGGAAATGGTAAATCTATTTTGGGCCCAGTAGTGGTAGTTCTAATCATGGCAAAAATCTTTCTAGTCTGAATACAAAATTTAGGAAGTGCAGATTTAAGTCTGATTTTTTTTTATTTTTCCCCCAAAGTTCTGAAATTTAAGGGACTGATTTTCTAAAGACTATAGGATTAAAAAAATAAACCCTATTTCTCTAAATATGCAGGGTTTTAAATACGTGACAAAAAAAATCAGCTGTACTATTTAAAGCATTGAAACCTACAGAGTTAGGGACTTTTCAAAATCCTATAGCAGGCAAAGGCTCAAATTCTCAACTGGGATTAGTTTTAAATATATTTGAGATTGAGGCACCAGAGCCACCAAGGGTGGTTCAGGATCCCCAGGGCCAAGTGTGTGTCCTAGCTTTACAGAATGCTATTAGTAAAGGAGATTCACATCATACAGTGAGGCACTTGGGCACAGGTGTAATGTCTGGGGATACATTACGCAAAGCAGGGCTCTGCCTAAGTAGCAGGAAGAATTTACCCAAATGCCTTAATCTGGATTGGAATATAGGGTCTTTCCACCATCAAGATTTTTCTTTCTTTCATGTACCTGAGTTCTGCACTTCTCGGTCTAAGCAGGAATAAACACTTTCTTTACAAAGTACAAGGGGGTTGTGAAGTTATTACCCTTTTATTAAACAGGTTATCACTTACAGCATGCACCCATGATGTGTGAAGATGAGGCAGTGCCTTTCAGTGCATATTTGAGCTGCTCCACTGCTTGGATTAAACCACGTTGTCCTTCCAGCAGTTTGCAGGAAGACGTTGTCTTCTTGAACATTTAATTTGCCTCTAAATCAGTTTCCTGCTTTTCTTTTCCCCAGGTTGTGGGGCAGATGAACTGTGTGGCCTATGATTCCTTTTTACTAAAGAGCTCTGTGACACCTTTTTGGTCATGCGGCTGGGAGCACAGTTAGTAAATGGCTAAACTGCTAGTGTTCTCCATCCTGCTATGAGAGGACATTTCATTTTGTGATAAGACCACTCGTGTATGCTCAGGCGTGAAATGGAAGCAATCTGCTCATCCTGACTTTCACGTGTGTCCCTTCTGTGTTGAGACGTATTTTAGTCACAAGGGAGGCATCATTCCCACTGTGAGGGTTATGGAGGGTTAGGACTTATAGCCCCCAAAAGCCTGCTCATGAGGCTGCACGGATATCCCAGACTGAGAACTTTGCATTCACTAGGCTGGTTGCAGAAGGCGGATCTTTGCTCAGATGCCAGGCTGTGAACTGCAGTCCCTGTGGCAGGAATGACTGTTGACTCTGCTGTGGCCTGGGAGTGTGTATGAGCAGTCATAACAGGGGGGTCTTCACCCACCACAGCTGTGTGCCGAGTAGCTCAAGTAAATATTTCTAGACCTTCTTGCTTTCTAGAGGAGGTCTTGATGCCAAACCTGATCCTCTTGCAGCAAGCTGGAGCTCTAAGATGATTGCAGCAAGGCTTCTGATAAATACCAAGTGCACATTCTGGAATAGCAATGTATAATAACTTTGTCAAGTATTGAAGGAAGTCTTTTTCCAGTGGTGACTATGTACTTTTAATAATCGTGTCAAGGGGGAGATGAATGGGTTTGCTTATTACATGTAGTAGCTGATGCATCAACCCAGGCTACTGAATAAGAAACAGGGAAATATGTGTAAACTACAGGTATTTGTAATCTCTGTTGTCAAAATGAATGATGACTACAGGGAAAGCAGGTTAATGAACTGAGGATGCAATGGTATCAGCAGTTAGCTCAGGCACACACGCTGGAGCATGTTGGTTTATGTCTGTTATATTACTAAGAAAATTCAGCTGCAAAGTGCAGTGTAGCCAGGATACATTGTGAGGGCTGGGGGATGCCCTTGGATTCAGCAGCAAGCACAGCGCAGCATGTCGTGGTCTTTTTTCCAATGCTCAAGTAGTTGCTGGCTTGAATACACCCAGAATGAATGTGTGTGGGGGCAGGTACTCCTGGGGTAATCCTGAGGAGTACAGCAATGTCCAGGCAGACTATTTTTGTCCTCTGTCTGCACCATGGGCAGTATAATTTGGCATGATTCCCTACATGCCTGTACTTCTCTGGCACCAGCATATATCATTTTTTTATTATTTAACATTTTTTCAACCTGCATTCTTTAAAATCCTGTGATGGAGTGACTTAAAGTAGTGGCAGTCACCCATCGGATTTCTGTATTTTGTACATTTAAGGATGCTAAAGCAGTAAGGTCCATCTCGCAGTACACAGGATGCTTCTAACTGCTTATCCTGCTTGTACCTGCTTATTTCTTCCCCCAGAGGAAAAACTGCTTGAAAGTGTACACTGCGTTAATAAATCCACCTGCTATTACTAATGCATGACAAAGAGCAAGGCTACTGCTTATACATTTCAGAAGTTGTGATGTGAAGTGGCAGCAGAATGTATAAAACAGTTTTCCATCTGAGTCACTGGAGAAATGGATTAATGAATGTGGATGCTGTCCTCACGCATTTAAACTGAGTCCTTTTTTTCTGCTGTTTCCCCATCTTCTCAATATGCTGATACTCCAAATTATACCATCTCTCCAAATTTTTGGTTCCCTCCACAGTCCTACTTTGAAATTCTGGACTTCATCAGATTAAGCTGTCCTTTAATCTCATTCTCACATTTTCCAGGACTTTGTTCTGCAAACATTAGGAACTGTTGGAATACAGATGGGCAGAACTAAGTTTGTTATATGGTTCCACTCTAGCTAGGGAATTTCTGCATCTACAAAGAACTTCCCAGTCAAAATTAACCCCCAAAATGACAGGAGTATTTGAAAGCAGAAAAGCCCCAAACAAACCAACAAACCCAAGCCTGGCTGCTTAGATTGTGTTTCAAAACTGCGAAAAGGAAATCATTTAATAAGGGACACTTTTCAGAGAACTACAGAAAATCACAGAGATCTTTTTAAAAGTGGCAAATTAAAGGGTATAGAGTGTAAGCCCTTACTTTTGGAGATGATCTAAACTGTCCTGACCACTTGGCTTGCTGCAGCCTGTTATATTGTAACTTATCAATTTAAGAATTCATAATTTGATTCATGGCATTGATAAAGCTGTGGTCATGCCTCCTGAAATTCTCATTCCCAGCCTGACTTTGGCACTCAAACTTCCATCAACCACCTGTTCCCAGCCCCTTTGGATTTTCTGATAAAGCATCACATTAAGTGGGTATGAACACACAATTGCAGTGGTCACTTGCCTCTTTTGGGGAAGTGAGTGATGTGGGAGCTTCTGTGGTTCGGATTCAGGGTCACTAGGGAGGAGGAAACTAAGTGAGATGAGAAAGGGCGCTGTCAGGGAGAGCAGGCTTTCAGAAAAGTTCTAGTGTAAACTGAGGCTCTGGTAAATATTGGTACCCTCAGGGTTATCGACATCTAGGGGATTATACTGAAAAAAATCTAATTTTTTGATCTGAAATGGTTAAAGGAAGGATTTTCCTGGCTCCTGTGATGCCTTTGGTATCTAGTCCTTGGATCTTACCTCTACTTATATGCACCTGAATATCTTAGAAAGTTTGCCTGAGATCTAAGCCAAGTAGGATATTTCTGTGCAAGGTCAGCTTAAGATGGTATGGACTCCTGGTGAAGCCAAGGGCAGGCAGCATTTTAAACCCAAGTGTGGGATTGTGTATCTTGGACTAGAGATGTCAATAATTTATTCTGTTTTTCTGTACCATAGATTGCAATGAAGTTTTGTTCTGTAATTGTACCTTTAAAGGTAATCAGTATCTAATAAATACTAGCATTTGAAAAGTGCTAAAAAAAGCACAGTTAGTCATATACTGATTGCATAAGTGTAATTTTGTCACCTTTTTTTATAGTATCTTGAAATCTGTATGTGAAGGGTTTCTGTCATAATTTGCTATTGTATCTAGTTTGATACTGGCAAACTTTCTGCAGAACGATTTATGATGTTATGCACCATCTGCTATGAATTTTGTTAAAATTAATTTATCCTGCCTAGATATGGTTAACATTTTCAGTATGAAGCTGGTTTATGGAGACTTTTCCTTCAGCAAGAGGCAGGTGGTGCTTCAAAAACTCAGGAAATGGATTTCAGACAGTTTGGATCTGTCTTTTCAGAGGACTGGGGGATCTAGTTGTAAAATATAGCATTGAATTGCCATTTCATGAACAAATAGTTCTCTAGAAACAGATTCTGCTCACTTGTTTTTGATTTTCTTTGAAGCACCACAAATTCTTAAGCTTAAAGATATAAATTAGGCTACAGCAATACAGGAAAACAGGCAGTGTTTCGCCACAGTGCAAGTATGCAGGATAGAACAGAGGATTAAATACTGTACTGATATTGTAGCTGCATAGGGCAGCACATATATATGTGCAGTAAAGAAGTGTATGTGTGCAGCAAGCAGTGCATCTCCAGAAGCAGAGCTGCTTCAGGAGCTCAGCAGAGGCAGCAGGACAACTCCTCCGGGAGTGTGGCATGCCCTGAGGAGGGTCCTAAACCACCAGGTGACAACAGCAAAAGGAAATAATGTGCTTGCTGGGGTGAGGAGCCATCTGGCACAGCAGCAGGTTGCTACCATGTGCTTTGGTCTTATGTGGTAAATATGGTGGTTGTAGTTATTTTTGTCATTCCTATTAGTTCTTCTTAAAGCAATTGTTAGAAGGCACCAGGCAAGTGGTTGAAGTAAATTAAATCTTTTTTTTGGCAATATTGTTCTCAAGATTTAATGAAATCATGTCTTTATTCTTTCAGCCGTATGTTTCTTTCAGTCTTTCAGTCTGTTAATAAGACTAAGCTGTGCTTGTTGCAGTTTTGTTGTTAGTGTTGTTTTGTAAATATAAACCAGAGCGAAATGCCCATTACACAAAGCAAAATGCATGTAAAATACAGGGAGCTATTTTGTTTATTACATAGTTAGCCTTTCTTTTTTTTTCTTAACAAATCTTTCTTTCCATATTTCTTTTCATAAATCAATGTCCAGAAGAAACTTAGTCTTGAGAGGTGTAAGTAGCAACAGCCTTGTGTAGATCATTCTGAACCTCTCTACCAGAAGCTCTCAAATCTGACAGGGGATGTGAAACTTGTCTGGAGAAGGGAAGAGGTAAAATGAAAACCCCAAGCAACTTTGTATATAAACCCTCAAATTCTACTACAGTTAGAAATAGCTCTTTAGATAGTAAAGATAATTTATATAGCTTACCCCACACTTTAAAAATGTAATAAAAATTATATAGGAATCTTGTCATTCCTCTTGCTTGGATAAATAAGTTAAGAAAAGTTAGAAAAGAGGAGGTTGAAGTAAAAGGGTAGTTTTCACAGTGGAGTCACAAGTGAAGTACTGAAGAGATCTGCACTATGTAACATACTTGTAAGTGAGCTGGAAAAAGATGTGATTGGCAAAGAGAAAAAGTTTATTGATGTTATTAAATCGGGGTAGTAAAAATAAATAATAAATTTGGACTGTCTAAGAACTGCAGAAGGACTTCACGGGACTCAGTGACTGTCTGTTATAATGGCAGAGACAAGTCAGTTTCGATAAATGGAAAATGGTGCACATGGCGGAAAGCACTGCTAACTTCACATATAAAATTGTGGGTTGTCTTCCCAGTTTCCACTCAGGAAAGAGATCTGAGAGTTATAATAGATGGTATTAGGTGTGATAAAGAGAGAGGTAATGAGCAATCAGAAAACATCACCATGCTATTAAGCAAATCTCAGTGTGCCCTCAGACTATACAGACTCCTCTAGTACTCCCATGTGAAGACTTTATGTAGCAGAATAGAAAAAGATTCATGGCAAGGCAGCAAAGATGATCAAATATTCCCAAATGGCTTCTATTCAAGGAATGCAGGTTGCAGAATAACCTAGGACTTCTGTTTTATTTTTAATTCGTACTGTTTATCAATCATCAGAAGACTGAAACATTTCCCATTAACAATATTCTGAGACAGAAGAGATGTAATTATGCAATACATTTTCTCAGTGACAAGTTGGGAATAGGGTGTTTCTTCAGACAAACCAAGAAACCACAGTACTTTCAGTGGAGAAGGTGAGAAGAAAGTTTTGTGCTGCTTTAATGGGTAAAGCAGAAACTTGTTAAAGCTGAGGTGGGAATAAAGACTGGCAATACAGAGAGCGGAAGCACGGGGAAGGATGATTAGGAAAGTTTTCCACTGTCTTCACTGAAAAAAAAAAAGGAAAGTATTATACTGTGTCAGTCACCATTACACAGATGAAGTGAAACAACCCTTAGAGACAACTGTTCCCTCCATTAACCACAGAAGTTCATGCTTGGCTTAGACCAGAAACCTCTTTCAGAGAGATGTTAGCTGGAATTAATCACACCTTCATTGACACTGGCCTCTGAAAACAATGTCAGGTGTTCTGATTGACCCTGGAGTCACTTCAACCACTTCAACAGTTACAGTCAGAAAAATCTGTCAAATCCTCATCTGATTTGACATTTGGCTCTATTCTTTTTTTCTTCCCATTTTTTTCTCCAACTTTGAAGATTGTCATTCTTTCACTCTTGGCTTGCAAACCAAATTTGCTTAAAAATGGCACGCATCTCCTTAGTTAAGTCAGGTAATATTACTCCTGAGTACCTAAGCTGAATAATTTACTGAAGGCAAGATGAGTGCTTCTGTATCATGCTTTGGAGGTGTACTAATTGTCATGCAGATAGCTGCCAAAGGTTCATTAGTTCAGCAAAGAATCTAGTTGGAAACTTGTCAGTATCTTATGAAAATCACCTGCACTTCCATCAGAGCCAATGACTTATTTCTCACATCCTTGCTCCATTCAGACTTAAGCTAATCATCCTAGATACATAGCCAGGGATGCAGAGAAGAAACCAGTTTCAGCCACACCAGCCTCAGTGGAAGACTTGTTTACAGATGTGTAACTGTCTTCCAGTACCTAAAGGGGCCTACAAGAAATCTGGAGAGGGACTTTTTACAAGGACAAGTAGTGACAGGAGGGGAGATTTAAAATAGATATTAGGAAGTTTTTCACAGTGAGGGCGCTGAGGCAGTGACACAGGTTGCTCAGAGAAGCTGTGGATGCCCCATCCCTGTCAGTGTTCAAGGCCAGGCTGGACGGGTCTTTGAGCGACCTGATCTAGTGGAAGGTGTCCCTGCCCATGGCAGGGGGGTTGGAACTTGATGATCTTTCTAGTCCCTTCCAACCCAAAACGTTCCATCATCTATGTCAGGAGATTATTATTTGCAGCTTTGACAAAATTGACTTACATTTTGTCAAAATACAGTTTTGGCCTTACTTAGCCTGTAAGTCTTTGTCTTTAAATTTGGCAAACAGTTACATAGTCACACATGCCAATTCCAGGATGAGCACAGGTCTTGTGTTACTCCTTTTTGCATGGGATTTTAGCCCTTACCAGAATAAGCGGCTTTCTAACAGAACTGGAGAATTTGGGCTGCTGTTAAGCCCCATACTCAAAACATAAAGCCTGAACAGGAAATCTGGCTCTTGCCTCCCTCCTATGTGCTGCTTTGCATTTCACACCTCTTGGAAAAAAAATGTGAAGGCTGTCGGTGCCTGGACTCTACCACTGGAGCTTATCAGAGGCAGGACTGTTTTACCAGCCTGGCTGTCTTCATCTAGTGATGTCCTTTTCTCTTTCACTGGTGCCAGTTTTCTGAGGCTTTCTGTATTTCCATTGCCTTCTCTCAGGTCTTTCAGAGGGGAAGCTGCCCAAGAAAATAAGCTGTGGTATACAAACTGCAGCTTCTAGTTTGTTTTCCCTGCTGAAAAAAAGGGAAAACTTCCAAATACCTGCATAATTAAGCTAAATATCAAAGCCTTGGTTAGAGTTTTGAGAGAAAGAGGAAAATACTATAGGGTGTCTAGAAGGGGAGAAAAAATATGTCTCTGCAGCTAGTCTGTAGATATACCTGGATCTAATGTTCTGGGACTGTGAGTGCCACAAAGGAAGGTAGTGCCAGGTAGTGGTACAGACAGTTAGCATCTTAGAGAAAATCACAGCTACAAGGGAAACACGATTTGACGACTGACTTTGCCAAGGTCGTCCCTGAAAGCAGAGCAGCTGCTGCAGTATGAGATTCATGACTTGCATCAAATTGTTACTGCACCTGGTTCACATGGCTCCCTTCAGCAAGGCATGAAGATATGTGCTTCATGTTTCATATACTTCAGTGTGGGTGAATCACTTACCTAATGGTGCTTTGTGTACTTTTTTCATCAGCACATATATAATCTGAAGCAACAGCAGTAACAGCAGGTGTAGTATATTCAGACCCTGACTGTGTGCAGCCCACTAATCATACTAAGCAATATTTACATTAACCATGCAATTCTCACCCAGGTAAGAATATTGCTTTTGTTTCTGTTACCCTATTGCTATTTGCCATTCTTAGCACACCGAGTATTCACTTCTGTGATATTATTGCACATGCTAAATGGAGTCCTTTTTTTACTATAAAATGTGTGGAAATATGATGAATGGGTGTTGCATACATCTGTACGTGTCTGCTTTTGAACGCTAGCAGAAAAAGAACTAGGCAGCAATGGTACCAGAATGAGCAGCTAACGATGCTATGAACATCGTTTTGCACTAGGCGTCTCCCTTAGCGTATTTATTCAAGTGAGAGCTCTAGCGTCACGGTCAAGCATAGGTAAGAACAGCTAGATGCACTCGTACAATGGAGCTGTAAACTATGCACTGAGGAAACATCTAACATGGTTTGGAACAAATTATTGAAATTGTGTATTCGGTGTAACACAAAACAGTGGAGAGAGATATTGCTACAAAAGCCCTAGCAGCACCTACAATTTAGTCTGAGTTAATTGATGCTTAAGCCCCCTTCCTGTAAGCAGCCAAGTTTATGTTTTCCTTTCGGTACTAAGACCCAATAGTAAATATTTTAACTTCTTTCTGCCAAAACTATATACAAAATAAGCACAGCATGCACAAAACTGGGGCTTAAAGATGGTGCTGACTTAAGTTCTGTACCCGAAGGATGAAGAAATTAATAGTCCTCTGCTCTTTTGGTCCTTAAAAGTTCACAAAAGGTTCTTGGTTTTTCATTGTTTATTGGTGAAAACTTACTCTGAAATAAAGTTTTGCAACAAATGAAACAGAATATGAAAAAAAATGAAACAGAGTGTTAGGATATTGCCAATGGTTGGTTCCACATTTCCATCTCCAAAATCCCAGATACTGGTCTGAATGACAGTCATGCTGAATCTTCTTCACCTGTACAACTCACATGTTCAATGTGTGCACAGTAACTCTGATCTATTGCATGTGTGTGAATTCACTGTATAATGCATTCAAGCTGGTCTTGCTGTCAGGTCCCAGGCAAGGAGCTGCTGTTTCATTCAGAGGAGTGTGTACGGCTCCACAGTGTCATTGCGCATAGTGCTTTGTCAGCAGGGAACTAAATCAAGATAAAAATCATCACCTGCTGAAAAGGGACTGACTCAGATAAGGGAACATGCTCACTGCATACTGACAATTTTTGTATTTTCAAGATCTATCGAACATCTTTCTTCCCCCTCAGTGTTTTTTCTCCCCCTGTATTCCTCATGGGTAGCTAAAATTACTTTGTGTGTGGGAAGCAAGAGGGCTACAGTGGCCATGAGGAGGCAGCTGATGGATAGGGAGTGCAAATGAAGTAGCAGAGCCCTTCAGGAGGTAGACCTGGCAAAGCCTAAATATCATAGCCGGCAGAGGAGATGTGTGTGGTTAGTGTCACTGCTCAGCTAAGAGAAAACTCTTCAAGAAAGAAGGGGAAGGGAATACTGAAGTGGGAGGGTTGGAATAGCTTTGTGGTGATACTTGGGCTCTAGTCAATTTGGGGGGCAAAAAAGTAGGGGGATTAGATACAAGCAGACTTAGGGTAGGAGAAAGATCAGTTTGAGAAGTACCTCTGAGTAACTGTCATCTAAGTTGACCCTACCCTTACCTATCAAATTGTTCATGGCTACCTTAAGATACCCAGGATTTTTCCCACACTGTTTCTCATCTTGGCCAGGCATCTTGCCTTACTCAAACAAAAACCTGCTACTAGAGAAGGGGCTTGTTCTCCCAGTAAGAAAAGCAACCTGTTTAAAGAAAAATAATGTTCTCTATTCCTGGTGAAGTTTTCATGCATGTGCAAAGAATCCTAAGTGCTTTCCCCTTTCTGTAGCACTGCACTGGCTGTCTGTATTTCAGAAGTTATACTTTGCGTTTGTCTTTAAAATTTCTTTCAACAGAGATGCTTGAGAAGTGAATCCTGGGAGATAGTTTTTAATTACACTAGTTTACAAACTAATCCCAGGCTTCCAGCTGGATTATTACAAGTGCAATTGTTGGTCTGGTTTGGGATGTCAAAATCAAAAGGTTGGGCAAGATTTACAGCTTCAGGCTTAACAGTGAGTTTTCCTTGAAATAATCATATATTTGTAGGTCTAAAAAACATGCCTACTTTGAAGAAACATACTGAGAACTGCTGATGGGGAGGAACTGTAGTATGACTAATGAAGAAACTCTCCATAGCACTGGGATGTGTTTGGGTATCAACTTTTGCATACAGCCAGCTTCACCAAAGCTTCAGAGAGAGGAAGGAAGGAGGGAGTGAGTGAAGAGGTATTCATCTACCCTATCAGCTCTTTATGGTTTTGCTAAAAGTAAGTGCAATTGCTGAATCATTTCCTTTTGGTCAGATGGGTTGATAAGAGTGAAACTGACTGTAAGAAAGTAAATTAAAAACAGACTGGAGATTAAACCCCTATGGGATTTTTTTCCCTGGGATTTTGGCTCTTCCTAGTCATTTGCTTCTGTAAGCTTCCTACTTAATGCCAGATAGCTGCAGGCTTCTAGATTTCAGAACTGGCCAATTTTTGCTATGAATTTGGTATCACAAATTCCTATGTTGGCTTTCATTTTTGTGCACCTCTGTAACAAAAATCAGAAGCAACTGTTCATCTTTTTTGACTGCAGGTACTGTAAATGCACACATGTTAGACCAGTGTTACGGGTGGTAGTATAGAGCTCTGCTATTAGCATTCACAGACTGAAGCTTTTTGTAGTCTGCCCCTGTCTATACCACAATCAAAGCATTTTGCCAACAATACCTGTGCTGAGCTCTTAAATTTTTCAGGATGGTTCAGAACAGGTATCTGTAGCACCAGGAACTTTCTTACAGTCCACATCACGTGTAAGGCCTGTTAGTCGTGATCTATGTGCGTAGAGGTTTTAGACTAGAGAATTCAAACACTAGGAGCTGGATATTTATTTATTTATTAGGAAACTGTGTATGAATGAAGCAGCAAAAAATTCCAAAAGACATCTCTTACTTCAAGCTAGTAGTTTAGTCTGTTTAGTCAGTGGCTCTGCCAACAAACCTTTTACGAGATGCCTTATCTTGTTTTAAGATATATGTCAGAGACGGGTGGAAGGAATGGCATTCCAGGGATGCCCCTAACCCTCTGCTGACTGTGGAAACATTCAGTAAAGACTCTGCAGCTTGCTTTCACACAGCTGAAGATAGAGGCAGTCAATCCATCTAACATAAATCTAAAGCTTTCTGGTAGTTCTGACTGCATTCACTTCATGGATAAGCAGGGTGAGCTTGCAAGGCTGTTTGAAAACAACCCCAGTTGGTCCTGACCTTCTCACAGCGAAGCACAATGAGCTCTGTCTTACCAAATATGTATTGAATCAGGAAGCACATTCTTACAAATTGACCTACAGTATTCTCTGGGTCTGAAACTTGTTTTACGGGATGTTGGTTACAGAAATGTTCTAACGCTTATGCATAACTAACTGATAATCTTCTGCTTATATGTGGAAGAATCTCCTTAGCTCTTCTAAACAGCTCTGCATTAGGAGATTGGTTAGTTTTCTTTCATTATCCAATTGTCAGAAAGATTCAGAAAGAATTGCTACTTTCTGAAACAGTGTTTCATCCTGCAATAAAGTACATCTTCTATGACCATAGTAACTATTTTAAATTCTGAAATTATGCTTTAACTCCTGAATGATTTCAAACACAGGCAAAACCATCCCCCTTCTTCTTTAGCTTTTTTTTTTTTCTCCTTTATTCTAAGAATCTTCTTGTCTCATGACATCTTAAATTTATTTAGAATATTGAAATTCCTAAAGTTAGTAGATGAATAAACACTTCTGCAAAGGAGGTATATAATACGTGTCTTCTGCAAGAGTTCCAAAATGTTGCAAAGTCAGACTGGAAGCTTGGCTGCGACAAATACATACGAAAGATATGATGTATAGGACTAACAGGTCTGTCGTACTATTCACTAGGGAACTGCAGGTAGATTTTTATGTCATTTCTTGCACACACGTGCATTCACTGACCTTTCATGTATGATTTGCTGCTTTTCACTTTATCAAGGGCTATAAAATTCTTCAATCCCCTATAAAGTGCCAGTCAGATCAAATGCCACAAACTGAAAATCTATGGGTAGTACAGCAAAGCCATAACTTCTGTACGTAAATGCCACCAACCCTGAATCCCTATTATTAGATCTTACCACTGGATCTTTGGCATAAGTGAACATGATGCATGAGCTTGTAAAAATACATGGCATCCCTTTGGTTCTTGTAATAGAGACAGAAAAGACTTCTTAGCTATCCTACCTCAGTTTGCTGCCAGTGCAGAGAAACATGAGGGAGTCCTAAGGGTAAATGCAAGCAATAAACTCACTAAGCTGACTGAAGGAATATCAATTCAGTGTGGTGAAACAGCAAATGCCAGGAGACCAATTAGTTAAAATGCGATGCACAAGTATCTGCAGGCCTGTGAAGGTGTCTTCCTCTCTGCACTTCTTTTGGGTTCTAATTCATCAGCCCACGTGTGGAAGCGTCCTACTGCATCAGGACCAAAGACATTTAAATCACGAACTAAAGGACTACATACAACTAAATGCAGATGATAGGTTTAGGGGCATATATCATTCTGTGATTAAGCAGCTATAGGTTTTATTGATCAGCAAGGGGCATGAAAAGTGACCCTTAAAAAGTTATTTCTTCCTGCTTCCACCTGAAATTCATTGACAGTTGTACTTCATTTATATTTTAATTTGACCTTACTTTTAAATGTTGGCAAAGACTAAAATATTAATTTTAGTATGTATAAATAATTTATTGAATCATAATATATGAAAATGGATTTGATACGCTTCTCTATATGAATGATATTCTATTACTGAAATTTATTAATCAGCACATTCCACTTCATCAAATCTAAATTTTTTGAGGAAGAGGAGGGGAGGAGGTGGAGAGATGGTTTGGAAAAATGCAGTACAGTGGGCTGACTAAATCTGAATAGTTGGTGTCTGAAAATGCAGCTATCAGTGTAATTCAAATCATACTGATAAAATACAGAACAGTTGTATGCAGTCATAATAACAATTTATATACTGTCAATATTAATAGCAGTGTCTGAGAGTACAGTTTTAAAATAGGTACGTACAATTTTATTAAGTATAAAAAGACACCGTGCAGAGCACAATACAATATATTTCATCTTTAATTCTGGTAGTTCTCAAACCCAACTATCTTAATTGATATTGTCACCAATAGATCACTGGATAGAATTACTTCTCTGTATAAAATGAAGCTTCTCTGGATGAATTCATGCTGTTTGGTTTTAAAAATACAATTATTTCCCTTCAATGGCTACTTACACTAATCAAACACTGTCAAAACTGTTGGCTAGCCTGCATTTAGTTTCCAACATATGCTATGACTGCCAATTTTCCCTGTTTTGCTTTGCCTTGCTCCACTTGAGAACAGATCATTTTAGTCAGAAACAAATATTTATTGTTTCTGATTTGCTCTAAGTTCACAACCAGAACATGGGTTCAGATCATTTCTACATTCCTCCCGTTAACTAAACTTCCACTGACATCAGCTGGAGTTTCCAACATGCAAGGACTACAAAGTTCTCCCCTAAGCTCCTTTGCTCCCCCAGTCTTTTCTAATGAAGCATAGAAGGCATGCTGAAAATTATTATTTTCCTATAATTCGGGGGTTCCATTTTTCTTACATTCTTGAAAGTAGATGAAGACATTTATAGCCTTCCAGCTTTGACTATTTTCTTTGGAAAAGCAGACATGTAAACTTAAGAACTTAGTTATATATTTTGTTTGCACATTCCAATTCCATCTGATTAAAAAAAAAAAAAAGAACTCTAACTTCAAATTGATTTAAATGATAATGTGCAAGTCTTAAAAGAAACAACTTACATTTCCTCCTCTTTAAAATATATTAACATTAAACTGAAAAATAAATTAATACAGAAAAGCTGAGATTATGCTACCACATTAATATCTGCCATACAAAGCTTGGTCTTTTGCTAACATTAGCTTACTACATTTGCAATGCATGCTAAGCAAAGACCCTACTTCTCTAACAGGTACATTCAGACAATATACATTTTATGGAATAAATATGTAATATATCCAGTTATAGATTTCTGAATAGTTACTATAATAGATACAAGCAATACCTACGTTTAAAAATACATTCTAGGATTCCCTAACTTTACTACCAATAAAATTAAAGTTGACCTAAAACTTTGTCACTCTGTTGATGCATAATAAAATATATGGAAACACCAAGAGTAAAAAGCCAATTGCTTCTACAAATGGAATACTTTTATAAATATAGTAAATTGCTATTTCCAGAGGGAAAATTGAAAATTATAAACAGGAAGTTAGGTTAAAACTGCTCTACAATATATAGTACAAAGAGGCTATGAAGCGTGACGTATGAGTTTGATGTCTGTGGCAAAATTTTGATGATGTAGTTGTTCATTTCTGGAGATAACTGTAGAGTAAGATTCTGTCCCCAAAAGCAGCCAATCTTGATCTCCTTAAAATGAAACTTTCAGTGAGTAGAGAAAGCCAACTGGCCAATTTCTGAGAGTAAGGAGTGCAAGATTAGATCAAACACAATTATTTAGAAGCCCTGGACTTTTCTGTTTCACAGGGTTTACCTATCATGCTGTTTTCATTACGAATGGAGTCACAGAAATAGTATGCATTTGTGACTGCCATGTGCTGAAAAACCTTATCATGAAGGTACCCTTTCTATGGCTGTCTTAACTATATTATTCTTGTACTGCACATTCTCCAGATGAATTCTGTTTCATGTTCCTGTAGTTGTTTCCTTTTGCTGGAATACTGAAGTACAGCTCTGGTTGCTTGATTACTGAACTGTTGATTGAGGCTTTTTTTTTCTTGAGAATAGCCTAGAATTAAAGAAACAAATTTCTCAGAGCAAGCTGAAGGAATTAAGGAATTAATTTGCTGGCTGCACCTGCCTGCCTTTCTCCATTTCAGTTTAAAGAAAAATTTTAAATAAGTAAAAATATCTTACTTGCTAATAAAAGCTTTAGGTAACCAAAAAAAATGAAAAACTTCATGAGTCTGTGCTGTTGGTATATTTGTCTCCTGCAATGGCCTTATTTTACTTTGAAACCTGAAACTTACATCATGAAATACTACTGTTTATACCTCCTGCCTGAGGACTGTGATGTAAGTCATTGGGACATGCTTCCTACTTGATTTCATTTGTGCATATGGCACCTATCCTTAAATGTATTCATGTCACAAACTCCCACTGATTTCAGAAAAACTGAATATATAGAGAATCTCTTTACCTCACATACCATGTGTTCTGACTACACTGGGATACTTGCAAGCCTCTTGGAAGCTACTGTCATACTGAATGTCAGCCAAGAGTGAACGAAATACTTCCTACCAAACTGGAGCTGAGCAATAAGGACTTGCAGGTTCCCTGCGGGTTAACCACAGAGTGAAGTTTGGGTTACCTGTAGCAGGGAAGGGACTAGGAAGGCTTTTCTTCACGTACTAGCAGCAAATCTCGATGATTTGTTGCAGAATGGTAACAGACTAGTTGAACCGCGTCCAACACTGGTAGCATATTCCTCCTTGTCATATATGTTCTGGTTTTTAATTTAAAAAATGTTCCCAGTAACTACAGGCTTCTTACGCAGTCTTGCCTGCAGATAAGCCAGAGCTGCACAGTTATTATTTATCTTGGGGTTACTAGTTGGAAACTGGCTCCAGAATTTCTTAGGGCCTTTCACCTATTTTCAAAATGCATTTTTACTTGGATAGAACATGTGGAAATGTACTGAGCTCTCCTCATCCTTGCCGCAGTAAATGCCTGACAGGGCCTTGAGGGAACCTCCAGTTCCCTTGAGGGAACCTCCAGTCCCCTTGGGGGTCTCCCACCCTGCCCACAGCCCAACACCCCATTTCTGCCCCCGGGGGCCGTCAGTCCCTGCCCCAGAGACACCACAGGAGGGCTGGTCTCCAGCTCCCCAAAGCCCTGCCCTGCTATGGGTCTCCCTGAACCAGGCCCACATCTTCTCCCTGTCCCCAGGGAGACGCTCAACACCCAGTGCCCCCCCACCCAACCGGCTGCCCTACTCCTGGCTGGGGCTGGGATTGGCCCTGTGGCCAGGCCCTGCCCTGACAGACCCTTGAGCCCCAGATAACTGCTGGCCCAGGCAGGCTACTGTCAGCGGGCTTTAGGGAAGACCAATGGATTCTCTCACCTACGACATATGGTTTTGCTGTGCAGTTTGCTGCTGCTGCTGCTGCTGCTGAATAAGCAGTTGCTGCTGCTGCCTGCGCCGGGCTGTTCTCAGTTTTTCGAAGCGAGCCTCCATCTCCTCCAGCACCTTGGGCGTGTAGCGTACCACCAGTTTGACGCTGTCCTTGGCTGCCTTCAGCAGCTCCACCGCCTTCTCATGGTGTTCTCCTTCCACGCTCTGTGAGCAGAGAGAACAGATTTAATAACAAAAATGCTGCTTTGATCTAGGGCTCTGTCCTCTTTTCATACGGAAAGGCTGCTGGGGTTTTAGGAAGTTTTCACACCTTACATTTTTCAAGGGACCATTAAGGGAAAGTGTTAAGTAACATTTATGCACGCTGGGAATGTGCTCATTTCCATGTTTTGAATAACCCAAATCTATTTTAGGTTATGTTACAAGCCTAACTCTTGACCTGTGTGAAAAGCAAGGGAAATACCCAAAAACCTTTACGTAAACAAAAATAATCTTTAAAAACACAAACAAACTGTTAAAAATTTACTAAAAGAAAATTCTACCTAAATGTTGGCGAGAAATGAAGAAATTGCAAGTTTGAAATGGTAGCTCCCTTCTTATGCCCTGTCCCTGTTTGGATCCTACAGGGAAATTAAGCAGCTGCTCAAAGGAGCATGCACACTACGCTCCCAGGGACAGCCCTCATCTTAGACCACTAATGGTGTTGCTCACACATTTACCATTGATGTGATACGGGTTCTCTATTGGAAGTAAACTAGTCTTTATTTGGTTAGTTGTAAGCAATCAAACACCACCAACTGAAACACTCCAAGTTATTGATGAGGGAATATATATTTTCCATCCGTTTCTGGAAAATGTTTTATAGTAAGATGATATCTTCTGTCAAATCAAAAGTATCCCCAATGGGGCTCAAGCTCTGATTTCAATGTTAACACTGTTAAACCAGTAAATCTCCAAAAGGGGGAGGTGACTCAGCTGTGAAAAGAGTATTTAATTTCTACCATTAAGCAGACTGACTGGGCTTTTCAAGCATATGAATTATTCCACACCTTAAGAGAAATGAAGACCATTTTCTAGCGATGGATGACTGCCCACATGCTTTGTAGGATCTATTCCAACAAACAAAATAATCTCTGCATACAAAAAAACCAAACAAACCAACAAACAGCCTGCACAACTGAGATATTCACATGGATTTCAGACCATTTAAAAATAAGTGATTTTCTTCCCACATGAAAGAAACCGAAGTTTTATGACCTGCTGTGTTTTAAAACTCTTATGTATACCATGCTATTTAAAATTAAACTATTCTCACAGGCTTCCAAAGAAAAACAGCAGCATTAAAAATATTTGAAGCTCAATTCATGCAGAAAGAATAACTGAGCATTGTTACAGCAACTGTTGAAAGAAAATTCTTTCTGCTTTCACTTCTCTTATTTGACTGAGTAGAACTGTGCAAGAATACCGAGTAAGAATTACTTCTGTGGTGGTGCACAATGAGCCTGAAATAATGATTTAAAAGCTTAAAAAGCATACACAATACACTTCTACATAAATAATATAAATAACGCAATCCAAGCTTATAACCTTGCTATTTATCTTTCTTCTCTTAAATAGCATTCAACATATGAACACAGAATAATTTCATGTCTGGGTCAAGTAACTCAAGAGTTTCTACAGAAATGTTAAGATGCTTTGAAAATATTAATTCAATTTAGAGAAATAATGAACGCCATTTCAGGTGCTGAAATGATTACCAGAAACAGAGAAAAAACTGAAGTAAATATGCATTTGATTGTTGAAACAAATTACTTCGTATTTTTGAACTGTGTGTTCATAGGACTCCTCTCATAGGTCTCCTATTCAAAGATCTTCAAGAATAATCTGTGGTGACTAAGTTCATTAGAACTTGTAACTGGGATAAATCTGCTGAACAAGCACTCTTACCCAAAAGTAATTTGGAGAAGGAAAGAGTTTCCTCACAAACATTTAAAAAAGAGGAAACTGTTGTTGCCTAAGAAACAGTGAATGTGTCTAATGCTCCAAAGAAAGCTAAAATAAAAGGTTATAAATGCACAGGATATTTTTGAAGTTTTTTTAATGAACAAGTCACAGACACAAATCAAAACCTCTTCCCCACATTCCCTACCTAACTGCTCAGTGGTAGAGGCGATCACAACTAACACATCCTGTAACCAGTCATCTTTTAAAATTCATCGCTTTGTGACTGGCTTTTGGGAACACAGTTCTCATCTTACAAGGCACTGTATACAATCTGGCATTGTTTTACATTTTATTTTTTGCTTGTTAATTGTGGTCAGTATGACACATGGCATGGACATTCATAGGAAATGACAGTGTTTTCATTGTTGTCATGATCAGTTTTGCTGTGCAACAGTATGAACTTAGAACAGACTGAACAAAAGTTGTAAGCTACACAAAATAGCTAAAATACTCCTTTGCTTTCAAAGAGTTGGATCGTTCTAACTGACATCAATAAGCAATTGTGACTGTATCTGTTCTGCAGGGGACCAAGAAGGCCGTGTACTCTAATATTTCATACAACTTAGTAAACTGCACTTAATTTACGATTGCCTGCTTTCTTTTCCACTTGCCTCTAGCCTTGTTCTTCTAGTTTACAGCCAGTATTTTCTAATTAGAAATGAATGGTTTGAATTTGTGCTATCCAGGTCAATGGAAAACCCCCATTGACCTGAATAGTAATGATACAGAATTAGGCCGATTGCTCTACTGCTTACAGAGAGGAAAACAAAAAAAGCAAACTAGAAGATAGTGCTGCTAAATATGAATCCTACTCTTCAAACTTACCAAACTCAGGTCTAAAGCACTACAGTTTTCAGCTGCTATTAATATGATTGCTATACGTGGTCTTAATATCTTCACTGCTGCTTGCGCTCATGTTTCCAAGGCATTCCAAATGCTTCACCTGCATAGCGGCAGCTGCACAACTGAAATAGCAGAGCCCCTTGGAGTAGGGAAAAAAGCTTATGTCAGCAAAGGAAGTTATTTTGCTGTTTGAATTCTTCTACCTCTGCAAACCTCTGAGTCTGGGTTGGTGAAGGACTCCTGTAATCAGTAATGCCTATACAAGGGATTTTGCTAACTGGATTATGCTGGTTGGGGACATTGTGAGGCTGACACTCACGTTACTTTAGAATTGCCCACCAAACATGGGATTTAAGAATTTGTTTTGGAATGTATATTTTTCATATGTAGTTTTAGATCACACATGTTTATATATACTTACACCATTATTTCCATTATTGCATTGGCAGGTTGCATCAAAAAGAAGGATGCAAAATACTGCAGAGACAAGAACAGCTGAAAGAACTGCAGAGACGGTGTGGGGAAACCATCATTACTGCATCTGGGTTCACAGACTTGTCATAAATATAAAAGAAAACAATCCTACACTCTTAAAGACAAAAAAAGAGAATCAGACTGTTGACCACAAAGCTGAGAAACTGAGGAGAATATTTCTATTAGGTATCTGTAAACAGATGTTGGGTGACAAATTAGCTGTTATAAACCTATTTTGCATCCCTTTCTATATCTGACTCACACCAGGTATCTGACAAATGCAGAGTCTTTGCCAGATATGAAAAGCCACCAGCAAGTGCCTTTGCTGAGCCATCTGCAAGCTTACTGCTTTCAATTTCCTTTACTTTCAGGGGGTGTGGGGCAAAAGTATGTAACAAAATCCCCATTTCCCATAATGGGAAAACACTTTTAACAACCAGTGAAACAGCTCAAGAAACAGTCATCCCAGTCATGCTGGGATACTGAATCTGGATTCTGAACACACAGCACTAGTTTTATGCTGCCAATTATGAAGTTGGATAACCACCAACTCCTGAGTGCAAACAAGTTACAGATATTTCATGTTCATTTCACGTTCCACTGCTGAGCCGTCTGTTGTATTGTACATACTGTATATTATTTGCTTTTCTCCAGCTAAATTAAGAGAAGCATAGAGTGAACTAGTCCCAGAGAACAATGTTAAATTTAGACCTTTCTCCTCCTGTCGCAAGCTGTCTGCAAACACATTACCACTTCTTTAATTTTTGCCTTTTTATGAATTATATTGTATGGGCTTAATTCAGCCCAAGACTGGTTTATGAACAGCTGCTTATAGGCATTATTTCAAGTATGCAACTGCAATTTAAGCTTCAGATTTTGTTGTTTAGACTCTGAACACAAAAAAATTTCTGTTGCATTTCAAACTCAACGCAATTGGGAATTTTATACCGTGGGTTTTTCTGCTACATTAGCTTAATATATATTCTAGAGCACTTCATGAAGTTATTTGAACAGATTATCATGAAATAGATACTCTTTTCAAACAGCACAACATAGTCAAACTCAATATATCTTGACACCTGAAGGTTCACCACTTTCCTCCCTGGTGCTTTGCTAGATGCTGTTGGCAGTAAAATGATTTTTCAAGAACCATCCATCAATTAGCGAATATAAACTCTTTTGCTCTGCCTTTTTATTCACCTATTGAAAGAAGTGCTCAGCAACAACAAAATTATTTGATCTACTTCCAATCAGTGAAGTTCAGGCAATTTACTTTATTAAATGTTCAATTGATTTCTTTTTCCCTAAGACTAAATAATCTTTTCAGTGGCTTTTCTTTTTTGTTTTGTGTCTCCTCTTTCTCATTGTGTACTAGGTAAAGCAAGTTTTCAGACCTATTATTTCGCCTTTGAGAACATGATGGCTGATAAAAGAAGCGGCAAAAAGTCCAAAGTGCTGCACTGATATTGTATTTAAAGAAGAAAGGAATAGCTGTTGTTAAGAGAAACAGATGACAACATGAAAGCATGTAGAAAATAGTATTTCCTCCGCTCCTTATGGGCTTGCAACAAAGAAGTTTAAGTTGGGAAGTCTTGCGTTTTTGACTGGATTCAGGAATTGCTCTTATGTGCCTCTGGTGCATTTAAATACAAAGTTTAGAAGGAGGTTTTGCAAGAAAAAAAAAATGTTTTCATTAAGGGAAGTGTAGGGTTATATGAATGAGTATCCTTACCTTTCCAGTACTTTACATTCCCTTGTAAAAGTGAATTAAAAGCAAAATGAAAGGCATAATTTGACCCATATCATGTAGTCAGAGCCTTATTTTTCCTCTCTATTCCTACAGCGCTTTTATTTTTACCACCATATTGACATTTACAGTGAAAGTGCTGCAAAAAAACCCTGCAGTATTGACTTACATGAAAAACAACTACATAAAAAATGAACTTTTTTAATAAGAATACATGCTACCTGCGTGTGTACATTTGTACAGCTGAATTTTTCTGACAGAAGTACCATAGTAGGATGAATGTCACTAAAAGAAATCTGGGATGTACTTTCCACTGCAAATCAGCACCAAAGGGGCTTACCAAATTTCTTGTGATTGTGTGTTCAAAGGCTTTGAAGGTCACAAGACTGCAGAAGTGCCACTGAGGCATTACTGCGCTTGGAAAGGGCTGTATGCCTCAGAGGCTACTGCAAGAATGACAGTTTGCTATTACACTTTTAATGCAAAAGATATTTGCAAAAGCATCAATTAAGAAAGACATAGCTTTCTTGGAAATTAAGCATGTGGTGTGAATTTGAAATGAAGCTCTTCAAGCATCCTCCATTACAATTGAAACTACAGCGGCACAAAGCTGTCGAAGCAGCTTTGCCTCACTGCACCACAAATGCATGGCGAAGATCTCTCACAGAGCTAATTCTTGTTTCAAGTGGCTGCATTTTAAATCATAGTATTAGAACAGCTGTGAAAAATGAAAATCCAGATGAAAATGAAAACTATCAAATTTCCACATACCACTCCATTAACCGAAAGCAGCTGGTCCCCACGTTTGAGCCCTCCATGCCTTTCTGCCACTCCGCCAGGAATGATGCGAGAAATGTAAATAGGTGAATTTTGTTCCTTTCCTCCCATGACATTGAAGCCCAGGCCTTCATCAGTCTTTGGCAGCTCGACCACTCGCGGATGTGAATGGCCTTCACTTGCAGCAAAAGCAGCAACTGTTGCCTGGAATTAAAAAACAAATGATTTGACTATGTAGAGAGAACACGGCTAACAAACAACTCTGTTGTTCATTTGCAGGAAGAATTAATTCCTGTGAAAACATTTCAGTATCTTACTCTGGCTTTTCCTGATTCTCTGAAAGCATTTTAAAAATTTTAAGTTCCATGCCAGTGCTTTTGAAATAAAGGAGTAAGCAGAGGAGTAGAGAGTTTAGGTGACTTGTCAAAGATAACGCAGAAAGTTAGCAGCAGAGCCACACGTAGGCACCGGGAAGCCTGACTGTGTGATGGTGAACATTTATGATCACTAGTGCATTTCTTATTTGCCTTTTCACAGGGAAAAAAATTATTACTGTGGGATAACATAATGCGATGTCTACTGTGTTCCTAGTTGAAATGAAGTGTGTGAACTGCATTGTTAACTCTCTTCTCTGCTCTTCGAGGTAAGGAATTATTTATTTTATTCTTCGGGCACAGAAAAAAGTCTTAAAAGGATATTCTAATTGTTAAAAGTTTAATTTATAATCTTTATGAAATCTTGCAAATGAACTAATTCCTGAAACAGGAATATGGGTTTTTATAATATAATTGCATCAAAATGTTTGTTCAAAAATTGAATCTTAAGACGATGGATTTACAAATCAATTAGAAAAATCCTAGATTGTTAATCTTACTTTAGAAAAAAGAAAAAATAAAGAGCAACAAACTGTAAAGCTTGAATCCAGAAAAATACTGCATCTTATACTTTATTTTTCACTACAAGTATTTTCCTACTTATGGATCTTAGTAAACCATGAAATAAACAATATGAAAATCTTTTATCCTTTTCAACGTGTGTTTGTACTCCAAACTGCTCAAACAGTTCTGCATTACGCTGATGTTTTTTGAGCGTCCTGATAATGGTTATGCTTAGTAGAAGCTAGTGGATGATGTGACATAATGGATCATTGTCAGTTACATGTTTTTGCACATGCAGACCTTGTCATCATGCATACATTTTATGTCAGACATGAATGCACTAGGAGAATGCAATGCAGACAGCCCAGAAATAACCAGGAAATATTGCGATATTGAAACATTGCTCTGAAAACCTGCTGTTCTATATGAATAAGAAATGAGAATGGCAAACACTAATTGGATTTCTCTGTGTTGTTTACTATACAAAATAGCAAAAATTTCTATGTTTACCTGCAGTGTAGAAAAATCAGGATTTCACATACACATTTCTCTATATAGAACCACAGACCTTACAAATTCACATTCACCATTAACTTTCATTTAGAGGAAGGTTAAAATCAGAACGGCCTACAGAAAAGAATATTCTATTTAGTAAGGAAAATACACTCTAATTTAATGTATGTTAGATTATCTGCGGGCTATTGTGCAGCTTGCTTCTCTAAAGCACTCTAGAAATAATTTCATAACACACTCCTAACCTTCATCTTCTGATACAGCTTTAAATTAAATTCTCTTAACATAAATATGTAACACTAAAATCTTAGTTCCATTAGGATTTCAGGGAGTTTTGTTACTAACTTCACAGAAGTAGGCCCATAAAAAATATGTCTAAAGCAGATTCATGGCTTTTGTGGGTTTACCTGCTTGCACAGAATCTGCTACAACACCCTCTAAGATGGTGTGAAGCACAAAATGATGATGGGAAAACCAAAACCATGGTGGATCTCCCTGTCTGGAAGCATCTCTCTTTGCGCATGTTATGGAAATACAGAGCCTATTTCATACGGGTGCTTAGAATGGGCTCTTTCATGGTTGTGTGAATTCCCTTAGAAAATTATCATTTTAGTAGCAGCAATTATGTCATGGTCTAAGGATATGAGAAAGGTGAGTCCACACGGACAAAGCGCCAATATATTTTATTAAAACAGGTAATGCATCAGAAAAAATGGGCTTGCTTTTGGCTGTGGAGTCTCTTGATCACGCTATTTTTTGTCAATGTTCAGCTTTACCACTTGCTCAATACCTACAGTCCCCATAAGTTAACAGTGGGATTTTGACTGTTCACTTTCTATCTCCCAAATCATTGTGTCCCCTCTGGATGAGATGTATTGGAAAATAGTCCATTAAAATATTGGTTGTTGCAGGCAGGCTTCTGCAGAATGAACCAGTAGATTTGCTTTTGCAAAGCAACTCTTCAAAAAGCATCAAATTTCATAAAATCATTCTCTTTTCTTAAGCTACAGAAGCAGCATAAAGGTTGAAATTTGCCATTATGATTGTTACCTGGGAAGTAGCACTGGTTCTAGACTCTGGGCTGCCACTGATGTCTAAATTTTCTTACAGTGTACACACGAATACCTGAAACACACACGCGCACAGTCAATTACTAGGTCACTTTGGTAACACGTATTTCAACAGTTGCACGTATCCTACCTTTGCAGTGGCCCTGGCTCGGAATTCGGGGCAGCCATTAACAGTTATGGTTTCATGCATGTATTGATACACCTAAAATGTTCATGAAAATAAAATTAAATTAATTATAGAAGCAAAACAAGGACTTTATATTAACCCAGACAGGACAGTTCCTTTCCCTCATAAGACTACAGTTCATTAATGCTGTATTCATACAATTGCATAGTGAAGTGTGTGCTAAACTTATGCATGCTTCGGTTTACAGTGAACATCAATCTGTGTTTCTCATAACGCTTTACAAACTTAACTGTACATCTTCCAACATGATTCCCTTCCCACTTCTAGCAAGTCATTTCCCAAAACCAGGACAGCTAGGCTCTGTATCATCAAAACTTAGTGTCTCTAGGCAACTGATTTGAATACAAATGATCTGAACTGATTTAAGTAGTATCTTCACCTCCAACAATGGCTTCTTTGTTCTTCAAACTTTCCTATGAATTAAAGATTTAGGAGACTGATGTTAAAAAAAGAAACAGTAGGTGTCTCAGCATACAGCTGCCTTGGAGTGGGAGCGAAAATTAAATTAAATTAAATTTTGGAGAAAGGTCACAGTACTGGTTTCCACCAACCACAGCTAGGAATGGCGACAAGGGCTAGCAGTCTGGTAGGTCAGACAGGGACAATGGGCAAGATTATCCTTTAGAAAGGAATTGTATATTCACATAATGGCATAAAATCAACACTGCCAATATGTACTACTTTGTCCATTGTTGTAGTTACGTTGTTTTTTTACCTTGTATACACTCTTAGACCACTTTCTCTGGTCCTTAACTTTCCCTTTTAAACATCTTCAGTAAAGAGAAAGGAAAAGACTCTCTCATGCTGTCTTTGTTCTCTAGATTTATTACACTCTTAGATGAAAAAATAAAAAAAAAAAAGCCTTAATATTAGCCAGTTATTTTGAAAGCAAACTCAAAATATAAAAATATTTATATAGAACATATGATTTTTTTTCCCTGAGACACAAAAGGCGAATGCAAACAAACAGAACATTTTATTTAATTTTCTTATAAAGCCACCAAACCTAACAAAATGTTCTTATATGCTGCTTATTTACTTTGGGCTTTTTCTTGACCAACTTCATTGGGAATTTTATCTTTTCATGTGCCTTATGACTCAGGCTGCCTTCCTCAGACAGAACCTCTGCTGATAAAGTGTGTTAGCTTTTACAGCAATCTCTTCCTTAGGGTCCTTTTGAAGTGCAGATTCAATAATACTTTCCAAAATACATTTACCTTTCATTGATCTGGTGATAATTTAGCAGAAATGCCAAAACTTCCCTCTTTGGTAAAGTAAATGTTACTTTGGCAGAGAAGGTGTCAGACCCTGTACTTAACTGACCTATAAACAGTAGCTTGTCCCATTGATATGTAGAACTTCCCTATGTCCTGATGACTTGTTTGTTATGCAGTATCATAATAATATGTCTACAAACATGATGTATCTTTATGTACTATAAAACTGAAACACTGATGAACATATTGCTACAAACATCTAAATGGAATTAAGACATGCGGCTCATTTCTGATCTTGGTGGACAAACATAGTGGTAGTCAAACACTCTTAAGGAGTAAAAAGTTTGGGACGACTGATCGCAAAATCTTTTTTGAGGAATATCATACACAGGGGAAAGGCAAAAAAGGAAAGCACATAACAAATGCAATCCATTTTAGAGATCAGAAACACGCTAAATGCTTTCAAACTACAGCAAAATGATTGTCTTGACTATTGGCAGCACGTAAGTATTATAGGACTTAATTCAGAAAACCTTGGGCCAGTAAGAAAACTGGGACAAAGGGAACAAGCTGAAAACTATCCTGCTTTCTCCATTTGAAATTAAATCTTGCTTCCATTGGTAAAATTGACATTGACCTCAGTAGAGGCCAGGATTTTGCCCTTAATTTTAAAAATACGGAAAACGAAAGCTCTTTTATAGCCTCTAAAGCATCTTGTTTGTTCCGTCTTTGTACTGGATGATGCCATTATAAAAATGGGTTGAGTTTTCAGACTCAGCATTATCCTGAACAGATCAGTTCAACGTTTATTGCATTATGTCATAGGACATATTCTTGGGTAAGAACAACTACTACATTATATGAGAATACTGTGTAATTGCAGTAATGAATCATTAAATACTTGTTACTTCAAAACCCATAACGTATTGAAAAACTGATAATTTACTGCATTTTCTTGATATCGGCAGGTTCCTCTTCATCTTAAAGTATGAAAGCCGACTGTACACATTGGTTTTGCTTGCACAGCTAGAAATCCTGTGGTTTGCTATAATGCCTAAAAGCATATATTTGATTATTGATCTATTATGACATTAAATTGCTTTGAAACCAGCCCACAATATGTCAGACATAGGAAGAGGTACTAAAAAGTTCTTTAAAATACTGATTACTAAGGTAGAGTGTCATGAAGATGA
This sequence comes from Psittacus erithacus, assembly GCA_009867235.2. Lineage (NCBI taxonomy): Eukaryota > Metazoa > Chordata > Aves > Psittaciformes > Psittacidae > Psittacus > Psittacus erithacus. The sequence continues at coordinate 53,004 of WYDI02042233.1, forward strand.
GCCAATAATGACAAGTTCATGAGATTATTTGATAGGTTTGATGTCATACAACTCCATATTGTCTGCATCCTACCAGTATCTAGCTGGTAGGCTTCATAATATCCAATATCCTGATAACTAATTTGCATCCTGATGAAAGAACAAACTCACTAGTGTGCGATTAAACTAGTACAGTAAAAAAAGAATAAACTGACTCAAAAATTCTGAAAAATGTATCAATAATGTCATATAACCCTTGGGTTAATTTGTACATTCTCAGTGCTAACAGATTTAAAATGGTGTTCAGCAAAGAGTTATCAGTGATTGTAAGATCTATAGCTCAGTTCTTAGGAAAAGAAGTCTTGCATGCCAAATCTCATTCTCTATAAGCAACAGATGTGACCAGTCTTGAATATCTGCTCAAGGCAGTTGTAAATTTAATTCTCCTATCTGAATGTAACCTAATGATTAACTTGAGTTTAAGAAGGCTAAAACATACACCTGCATAACTTATTAAGCCAGTTTAGCAACCCAGTACAGATTGACTGTACCTGTTCCACCAAGCCCCTTAAACTCTTTGTAGGATTCAGATCTAATCATTGCTCATTCTAGCAATGCATAAAAAGCCCACTAATCCTTGTTTGCCTTTAGCCACACTAACCCCTTTATCTACGCTGTTCTCAGCACCACCTTAGCCACGATTTGTGCACAATGAATGCATTCTGCCTCCTGTGTCTCTTTGCTCTCAAACTAAATTTGGCGGCATTTAAATCCTTCCAGACTGGACACAGTTTCTTGTTCAATCCACTGCATGTGACAAGTAATTGAAACGGTTTTATAAAATCTTTCCTTTCAGTGCTTACTGTTGTCTGTACATCTGATTACAGACAACATGTTTATATTTTTAACATATAGTGATTCTCCTGGATCTAACAATGTCATCCGTCAGATGTCCTCGTAAGCACTTCTGGAGATTTCCTTATTTGGACTAAATATCACTCAGTACAAAAGAAGACAAAGATGCAGAATTTAATGATAAGTATTTGAAATATCCCTTAGAATATTTACTAAAGAAATCTTTTAAAACAGTGATCTCTGTTGACTATGACAGATGAATCATTTCAAAAGACATCACTGTGTAATACCAACAAGCTGAGGAAAGACAATTAACATATCACAGGATAACAGGCTGGTTGCGGCTGGAAGGGACCTCTGGACGTCATCTTGTCCAACATCCCTGCTCAAGCAGGCCCACTTATAGCCAGATGCTCATGATGGTATCTGTATGGTTACTATATGTTACTAGTTTTAAAAGTAGCTGTGTATCTATTTTTGTATGTACAACTATTTCATTTTACAGTGTCTAAAAGACTTCATGGGTGGTTAGTAGCATTATTTGCTGTCAGACTCCACACACAGTATGACGGTCTTGTGCCCAGGGAAAAGAGTTTCATAGAATTGTAGAATCATAGAATAGTTAGTGTTGGAAAGGACCTTAAGATCATTTAGTTCCAACCCCCGTGCCATGGGCAGAGGCACCTCATGCTAAACCATCTTACCCAAGGTTCTGTCTAACCTGGCCTTGAACACCGCCACTGATGGAGCATTCACAACTTCCCTTGGCAACACATTCCAGTGCCTCACCACCCTTACAGTAAAGAATTTCTTCCTTATATCCAATCTAAACTTCCCCTGTTTAAGTTTT
>WYDI02042234.1:0-11226 GCA_009867235.2 Psittacus erithacus
TTTTTCCAGTCATCGGGAACTTCACCTGACTGCCATGATTTTTCAAATATGATGGACAGTGACTTAGCAACTTCATTCACCAGCTCCTTCAGTATCCACAGATGAATTTCATCAGGTCCCATGGTCTTGTACATGTTCTGGTTCTTAAGATGGTCTCGAACCTGATCCTCTCCTACTGTGGACCTAGGGTCTTCATTCTCACAGTCACTGCATCTGCCTTCCAAGACTTGGGTGGTGTGGTCAGAGCATTTGCTAGTGAAGACTGAGGCAAAGAAGTCATTAAGAACCTCATTCCTGTATTCTTCCCAGGCCGCCTGTCCTTGCTTCTACCTTTTATAAGTTTTTTTTTTCCCTTTAAGTTTCCTCAGCAGCTCCCTATCCATCCAAGAAGGTCTCCTGGCCCTCCTGCTGCACTTCCTTCTAGTCGGGACGCAACACTCATGAGCTTGTAGCAGGTGATCCTTGAATAGCAACCAACAGCCTTGGGCCCTCTGCCCTCTAGGGCTATTTGCCATGGAACCTTACTAAGCAGGTTCCTGAAGAGGCCAAAGTCTGCTCTCGAAGTCCAGTCTTAGAAGACATTTTTTTATTAACAGGTTTATCAATCTGATGCTTTCTCCTACATCTGCACACTACTTAGAAATGTTCACCTGCTGTGAATTGCAGCCTGTATACACAGGCTTGGCTCAGAAACTGGGTAGTTGGGTAGTTGCATATTATAATCTACCACAACAACTTTTCTTGGAAGACATGCATATGTTGTGGGTAAATATTGATGTTCATCTTAGCAGCAAAGGTAACAGATGTAGCAGTAGCACAGGGTTTGTTAGGTGCTTGGAGTTCATCAGAGAGATATGCAACTCCCCTCCATAAAGCAAAATGTGACTTTCTCCAATACCCACAAGAAAAATGGTAGTTCAAATGTCTTGGCCACTAGTTTCACGTTGCCATCTTTGCTATCTGAGCAAGCAGAACTCCTGTAATGAGATTGTAGCTATGTTTGTCAGAAAGCGATCATCCTGGTTAATTTACTGGGAATTTATTGGAGATAAAAGCAAAAATGGAGAAAAGAGTTACTTAATATTATAGAAAAATCTTAAATTATGTGTTCCAAAATGTTAATGTAATTTTTTTCTGAATATTTTTTGCAAATTTTTTTTGTTAGTTTTGCCAACAATATTATGTGTTTCAGATAATGGAAAAGGGACTGTAAATATTCTTAACTACTGACACCACTAAAGAAAATGATTGTGCTCCTGAGTGTTTTGCAGGATGCAGGAAGAAAGGCCATGTTTCTGGAGGCCTGGAGGAAGAGGAGAGTCATCAAGGAAGTGAATGAGATTTCCTCTCAAAGCAGTATGACTGTATAGCTGGTGCAGTTCCGACTGTGCATGTGTGTGTGTGTGTGTGCTCAGGGAGGAAGTGAGCTCCCTGTTTCTGTCCATGTGAACTCCAGTAAAGATGTGGTCATTTTCGTGGAGCTCTGCTGGTTAAGAACCCAGAGTTGCAGTTGGAGATGGTAAGGAACGCCCATGGGTTCTGTTATCTTCAGAAATGCTGTTGTGTCATCACTTTGGAAAGTAAGAGGAAAAACAACCTCTTGGTCATCTCCTTTTCTCAGAAAGAAAAGACTTCACAGTGTTAAAATATCACACAATCTCCACCAGTGTTTTACAAAAGGTCAGAACTGAGCACAACATAGGTTCGTGTGCTGAAGCACCCAGTTCCCATTAAGAAGTTAAGAGGGGAATCAGAAAGTGCTATCTGTAATCATGAACGAATAACAGAAGGTTCTTGTGTTCAGTTAGATTGCTCTTTTGTGCCCTTTTTACTTTTCAGCTAATTGCAGTTCTCTGAAAATGCTGCTAAATTACTGGAAATTCAGGAGATGACCAGTCAGCAGCACCAGATGAGACAATTGTCACACCATGCTGTGTTTTCTGGTGCTTCTAGACTGATTCATGTTCAGAAATCTAAAATTGTGTTCTCTAAGCATGCGCTCTATTTATTTCTGACACTTTTACGTGCATTTCCTAGAAATGTCTTCTTGTATCTACTGAAAATAAATAAGTTAGGACTGTAAGTTTGGCAGAAACATGAATTTCAAAATGGCTTGGAACTCTGAGGCAAAGATAGTGTTCCCAGTAGCTATTTGCTGTTCATGGTGTATATTTTTCCTTACAAATCTAGTTCTATTACCTGTACAGCCTGTTCTGTTCCCTTTCCTTGAACTTGCCCTTCCTACTTTTCCAACTACTTTGTTTTCTTGTCTACATACATTCTTCCATATTCACCTGCTGAAGCATCTCTTTCTCTCTGTGGTACCCTCCTGTCTGGCTATTTGCTATACTGCAAAAGCTCTAGGTAAAGCTTCCAAATGTGTCTTCTCCAGCTCTGGCTTGAAAGAAACAAGAAACAAAGTTAAGGCATATTGGCATGTTCATGAAGATGTTTTATTCTCACTGGTGATTCTACTTGTGGTAGAAAATTGAAGTGGTCCAACAGCTAACTCCAGTATGTTCAATGCAAATTATAATTCTGAATTTCAGAAGTCAGACTGTTTTCCCAGATGTAAAAAGTTGGTGGTTATGCATTATCAGCAACTTCTTTACAGGAAGGCACTTTTTTATTATGATTGAGGTTTTGTGGAGTAGGTAGGTTTGTATACTACTTGGATATGTTTTGTTGAGATGTAGAAGCAGGGTGTAAGCCTGCATCTGCATCTGTCCACTAGTAACAGAGGCCACAGTAGGCAATTTATGTCTGGATAAGAGAAGGGGGTTCTTTTTTAATTTAAAACTGGCCATGAAACTGAAAGTGGACTCAGGCCATCTGAGGATCAGCTAAACAGTTTCTTATGCTAAGGACTAAGACATGGTCAAAAACTTCAGGAAAATTAATTTTCCAAACCATGATCTTCTGTTCTTCCTTAGTAAGTGTTGTAACCACAAAGAATTTTGTGGGGGAAAAGGTATTAAGTAATGGCTAGTTTAGTAATATAAAACAAGTTTCTGTGTGCCAGGAACACACAGTTCACAAATTAGAGAGCTGGGACAAATAAATCCAGTAGGATGGAAAATATCACAGTTACACTTGTGAAAATGTGAATAGTGCAGTGAGTAGGCACTGACCTGGAGCTTCAGAGGTCTCGTTCCATACCCCTTCTCTTTCACAGATATCCTAAATAACCTTTGAGAAATCTCCTCAGCTACCGTTCACAAAAAGATGGGGGCATATTTGGATGTCTCCAAAACCTCAGCCAATCCCAGAATCTCTGCTCAGCTGCTACCAAACTCTGTAGCTGCTTGAATTTCCTCTGACAGGTGTAGGCAAAACAAAGTCTTGGCATAGCTGAATAACTTGGCATTCATAATCATGTCCAAGTTTTGCAGTGCTCTGCAAACCATGCACACTCTGCTGTTTTCATCTAGAGCAAGAGGTTTTCAAAACCACAGACATCTACAAGGCAGATTTTGTGGAGGTGTGAGATCACTCTTCCTCTGCTCCAGCAGACGTGGGGTTTCTCTGAACCCTCCAAGACAGCCAAAAGGAGGTAACACTCTTGTTCCCGTACTGAGCCCTAGACACAGTCTTCACTTTCAGCAGGATGTACTAGCTTAGAGACAGTGCTGAATTAACTGTGATTTTATGTGATTATGATTTCCAGTTCAGAATCTTAAAGTTAAGGGTTGAAGTAATGTCATGGTTTAAGCCCAGCTAGTAACTCAGGACCATGCAGCTTCTCACTCACACAGTCTCCTTTCCCACACCACTCTGGGCATAATGGGGGGGAGAATTGAAAGAATGTCAATCCCAAGGGTTGAGATAAGAGCAGTCCAGTAACTAAAGTATAATATAAAACTACTACTACTAATAATGATAGGGGAAATTACAAAGGGAGAGAATATAAAACTAAAAAGGGGAAAAAACCTAATGAACACAAGTGACGCACAATGAAATTGCTTACCGCCTGCCGACTGACACCCAGCCCAAGCCAAGCAGCAGTCTACCTTTTCAGGTGACTCCCCTCAGTTTATATACTGGGCATGACGTGCTGTGGTATGGAATACCCCTTTGGCTAGTTTGGGTCCGATGTCCTGTCTGTGCGTCCTCTTGGCTTCTTGTGTCCCTCCTCACTGGCAGAACATGAGAGACTGAAAAGTCCTTGATCAGGGTAAGCATTACTTAGGAACAAGTAAAACATCAGTGTGTTTTCAGCTTTGTTCTCAGACTAAAGCTGAAACACAGCACGGCACCAGGTACTAAGAAGGAGAAAAATAGCTGTTAGAGCTGAACCCAGGACAGTATCTCGCTGAATGCTATGAGCAAGTGCACACCTTTAGATTTGTATGTGGTCCATTATGCCCAACTGTCTATTTTTAGTTTCTTTATGGCAGCCATCATGAACAGTGATACGCTTTCAGAAGAGTCTGCGCAGAAGATAATCCCAAGAAATATTGTCCTCTGCCTCACCAACATTGTGTAAAGTAACAGCCAAGACTTTTCGACAGATAATGAACAATCTTGTTATGCAGCTTTTACTTGCTAGAACTAATTTCACATTACATTTGTTTTTCCCTTTTTTCTGTGGGATACTGAGGTTCAAATGAGCAAGCTGAAAGCTGTGTCTGTCTAGTATGATGCTGTGCTGTGTAACTACATTGTGTTACTCAGAGGAAAGATGTGAGGGAGGACTTTCAGTGTCTGCTTTATTGATATTTATGTGCCTCTGGATTTACCTGGGAATTTCTGAAACTGTTTGAGTTTGTCATTGGCAAAAAATATTATAAATCCTTTACTGGGCCTTGAGCAATGAAAGGAGGCTGTATAATAAAGGGAGACACATGAAGAAATTCATAGCTGTGTGTGGCTCTATTGCCGGCTGTGTCTTAGATGAATACAGCACTTTAAGTCCTCGTGGACCAAAAGCGCTCCAAGACTACATTATTTCCTCTGCCGTGAAGCACTGCAGTCAATTCCAAAACCAAGGAGGGTCCACAAGGCAGAGAGTGTGCATCATGTGATGAGAAGTGGGTGGCGGGAAGAGGCAGTCCTGCCTCTGAGCACTGTGGCAGCTCATTGCTTCTGTGGGAAGTGCCAGGGAACCTTCAGGTGCCTGGGCAGTGCTGCTAGGGTGTCTTTTATAAACGTTCTCTGAAAACAGAACCAGTATACAGCTCTCTGGTAGAGGACTGGAATGCACCAGTAACTGCCTGGGACTAAGCCGTGTGAACCTACCTACTTCTTTCTGGCAAAAGTCTTCTGCTTCTGGTAGATTTCAGTAGGGGAAGGAAAGCGATTGGTGGATGTATCATAGGATAAGAGGAAAGACTTCAACATGGGCTAGTGTGTAGATTGACACTTCAGCGTTTCCTTCATGAGAATGCTGTTTACATTATGAGAAAAAAGTCTAGAAATAAAAATCAGTATACTTTAACTTTTATGTCAGAACTGTGATTCTTTGACCTGTCAGAGGATTTTACTTTCCCTGGTTTTTGTGTCTTTAGATGTATTTGAAAACTATAGTGCCTTTGGTTACTGAAGGATAGGCTTCAGCTGATGAACAACTTCGCATGTTTAAGTTCAAACCCCTGTAGCTCCAGATCCTTTATGAGTGTACTGCTGATCAGCGAGTCATTCACTCTTTCAAACTTCTACATTTCATTTGCTTCTCTGGTTGTAGAACTTTGCAGTTCTCTTTGCTGAATTTTATTGCGTAGATTTCAAATTATCTCCCCTGTTTCATGGGATCACTTTGACCTCTTATCCTGTCAAGAGAGCTTGTGATTCATCCCACGCTCATGTTTTTTTGGCAACTCTGACAAGCGCTAAGTAGGACTGCATCGTGCAACTTGTAAATGAAAGCTTTGTAAAGGGCAAGTTACAGGACCAGCCAATGCAGCTGACCTCTCTTTCTTTCTGCTGAGATTAGTAGCTTGAATGTTCAGCTATACTTTTTGCCTATGCTAGTGCTGTAACAGTTATTTCTCTTTATAGTCAATTGCTATTTGCATGCCTGTGTCATACAGATTTCTGAGCCCTTTTGTGTTAAGCAACATAGAATCATAGAATGGTTTGGGCTAGAAAGAACCTTAAGATCACCTAGTTCCAGTGCACCTGCCATGGGCAGAGACCTCTCATAGTAGACCACATCACCCAAGGCTCTGTCCAACCTGGCCTTGAGCACTACCGGGGATGAAGAATTTACCACTTCTTTGGGCAGCCTGTTCCAGTGCTTCACCACTGTCACAGTAAAGAACTTCTTCCTTATATCTAACCTGACCTTCCTCTGTTTTAGTTTGAACCCATTACCCCTTGTTCTCTTGCTACAATACCTGATGAAAAAAACAATTCTCATAGACTAAAAGAGCTAGCATTTTAAGTGGAAAAAAGGCAACAGATTGATAAAACAAGCTGTAAGACAAGCACAGTATAAAAATTTCTGCTTGGAGAATGTTTTCCAAACAATTGCAGGCTCATTAAATAGAGTCTTGTTCTGAAGTGGTGCTGTTCAACCTTGACAAGTGAAGTGCTTGAATATATCATCAAGCTCATTTTTTTTCACAGAAAAATGTGTAGTTTTTTACTGTCTGAAGATGCTGCTTCTGATATGAAAGACCAAATAGGTTCTCTTAGACTTCACAACTATAATTTTATTTCAAGCACACATTCACTGAATATGTGCCTGTGCTGAGATTTTATAAATGGCTGCAGTAAGCCAGCTTATGAATTTAATCATTCAATAAAGAAGTGCACACACCTTATCTTCTATTGGTGAACCTTGTCCTTGCTCTGGGAGGGAAGACACACTTCACAAATGATCTCTGTAGGAGCCATGTAATATTTTTATTACTGTTTTATAACACTGGTGAAGTGGGCTTGTTCTTTTGTGCCTATTTCGAGTGATTCTATCATAGCATGTCTGGTGTTTTTTATCTTGCTCTCTAAAAGAAATGAGGTTTTTATGGCTGCAACCTGTGTGTGCCATCCTTTCTCCATTAATCACTTGAGTACTTGTAAGTCAGCTAATGTGAAAGATTGATAGTGTTGTTGGTGTTATTAAAAGTATAAATGTTTGGTGAAAGTAGGAAGAGGTCAAAGGAGAGTAAATCATATTGTTACCCTTACTGAAAAAAAAGGATCAGCATCAGCTAAATTAACCCTTAGCAGGCAATAGCTGTTGACAGGAAGGTTAGGGACCCTGCAGCCATGGGAAAAGCTTGAGTCTGACCTGTCAACAATTAGACCCTTAAGACCCCAGTGAAATAAGAAGATCCACTGGAAAGTGAGCTTTTCTTGTTCTTCTGCTCGCAGAAGAGCTTGTTATCTCTGGCTTTCATGTATATTTTAATATTCTAATGTTCTGTAGCCTTTGTGAGGGCTTGCAATTGCTAGCTCAAGACAAGGAAGCAGAAATCTTGAACCCCACGAAGAAGCTTGAATGCTGAGCTAGCAATGGCCATGCATTCAATTGAAGTGGAGATACCAGAAATTAAAACAAGTCAAAGACATTCAAACTCCTGAAAGGATGAAATACATGAATAAACAGAAGCACCACCTGCTTCTAAGCAAGAGCTACACATACTGTGTTTGAGAAATGATGCTAACAGTCTTTTTCCTCCTGGGAGAGGCTGTCCCGCAGAGGGATACTGTGGGAATGGAAAGGCTGGCTCAACCTTAGAAGAGAGTGACTAAGGAAGAAGCTTGAACTTCCAAGAAGTCAGGGCTCAAAAATTGCTCCAAGGAGTGACCACAGATTGGGAAAGTTAGTGAACAGAGGTGCTGACACAAAACAAGATCTGTGAACTGTTATCTTGGTTTTTTTTTCAAGATATATAAGACATAGGCAGGCACTTGCTCCGCAGAACCATTCTGAAGTATTTAAAAAAGTTTGTTCCGGAAGAAGGACCTCCATGCATATTGCCTTTGTCACTGTTGCTATTGCTGCTGAAAAGTGAGCAAATGTTTTGAGATAGGTAGCTTTCTGATGGACCTGGGTGGAAGGCTCTGAATCTTTTCACATAGGCTACATGACAGCCTTTTTTGACACTGAATCAGCAGACACCTTTTTTTTGGCAGAAGCAGAATAACTTGCTTTGAAGACAAGCTGATATGGCTATTTCCTCTGAGAAATGGAAAGCCACATTTATGTGCAAAAAATAGTGAGAGGAGAGTGAAATTTTCATATGCAGGGTGTTTTCCATCCATTTCTGGCATGGTGCAAATAATAATGCTCCCCCTTTGCAAAGAAAAGAATTGCATTCTTCTTGAAAAAAAAAACCCAGCCTGGGCTGGATGAGCCAGCTATGGCCCCTGCTATGAAAAAAATTGTAAATTTCTCTGCTGCTCTTGAATAGAAAACATGATTAAACTGTAATAATTTCATATTGTCTTGCTGGAACCATCAGATTTTAGAGAAGGAAAATGAATGAAAAGACAGTCATGATCATTTTAGTTCTGGAATTTGTTTTGCATAGCTAGCTCTACAAGGAGGAAAAATTGCTGTACATCTGATAAAAAGCTTTTAATGTAAAAATGTGTCTGCATCCTTTTTCTGCTGGTTTGAGAAATATATTTTGCTGGGTTCTGGCACAATGCATAGGATGAAATTAAACATTTTTGCAGAGAAGCAATATAAAATAAAATCCTGGCCCTGCCTTAGACACTAGGGAGGATGAGCATGAGCTCCCAGGATGTAACAGAAGGTAGGAGGTTCACTCATCCTTACCACTCGATCATACCATTACTTTATGTTGTTCTGGATGTAAAACAGAAAGACTTTTTGGGATAAATGTGTATGTAGCATAACTAATAACATATGTTACATTATACTGCTGAGATCCAATCATTCAATATAATAATGTAATTGTACAGTCAGATTTGGGGGTGTTACTCCTTGAGTCAGAAGCTTTACTCAGTGTGAATAAGAGAGGCAAAATCAGCCCCAGAGAGGGGTCCAGATCATGACTGGTGAAACATGCTACTTGTTACAGAAGGACTGCTGTTTTTCTGGGAAGGATCATATGAAGAGGCAGTGACAATCATCTTTAGTAAATATGATGTGTAGGCTGCAGTGGATTGAAAGGTCTGATTAAGAGTTGTTTGATTTCCTAACTAAAGATCTGAAAGTAGCTCTAATACAAGGTGAAACCGCCCAGTGGTCCAGTTTCTTTTTTTTCCATCTTCAGATTTCCTGGATGATGTCACAAATTGCATGAGGGACTATGCTTTATGCAACTTCATGTCAAGTTATACAGCTGATGCAGCCTGATGTAATTATGCTGATTCATGCCGAAAGTCAAATAGGAGGAAACTTGTTTCTGAATTGCAAAGTATCATAACAGAAATTTTGCCTTTTTTTTTTTTTTTTTTTGTGCATTTGTGTTTGTTGGCAGAAAGCAAACATCTAAACTTTGTGATAACAACTGTAAGACATGGAGGTGATGACATTGGTGTAACTGGGCAATCATGGTCACGGCCAGCGTGGAATGGGGAGATTCTTTGTCCTGTAGCATGGAGAGATCGGTACCAATGAGTCTCCTGCTGCCTTCTAATATCTCACGAAAAATAAATGTAGACCTGCTTGCTAGGTAGGACTTCAGTGCCTCAATTTGTCCCAGAGCTAGAACTTAAGATGCAGGTATCCTAAAAGCTCAGGAACCAGTTAATTACAATATTCCTGACATTTTTGTGGCTGAAAACACGTCACATGTCTAAATATTTCTGTCCTACTCAATGTGTGTTTTACCATCCTCCTGTCTTACCTCCATTGCCCTGTGTTTCCATCTTGCTTGTTTACTGGTTTCCACCAGATAGCTTTATAGTGAGTGCTTCTGTCTTTGTGCTTTTTTTGTACAGAACAAAACTGCTGAAGTTAGAAGCCATGTCATTTTCTTGCAGCAGCAACAAACTGTTCTGTGACTTTTTCTTCTTCATATTGCCCCCCTTATCCATGTTAGACATGGATGCTTGTTCCAGTGGAAATGTGGCAGAAGCTGTATAACTTGCTTGTATAACTTCGAGAGGCTGAGTTAAACATTTGCAATATCAGTGACCCAGGTACCCTATATAAATATTGATGAAAGCTAATTTCAATGTTTTTTCTAGCAAGTTCTATTTTGGGGTACACTTATCCAGCTGGGGAGGAGAATCTGAAGCTTACCAAAGGCTAAATTAGCATTGTGCTGGGTGGTTTGTGATACGTAGCCCCAGGAGTGACAGGGGTCACATTTTCTTTCAAAGGGTACATTGTAGCCTGACATTTTCAGTTACTTGGGTTTATGGATATTCTCAAATACGATGTATACATGGAAATAGCAAGTTGCATATCTGAATTTCAGGAGTCAGGTCATATATAATACTCATGCTGTTTCCCACGAAGCTCCATTTCAGGGCCATACATTTCAGGGTCAGACTGGTATGTACAGCTGCAGGGACTCACTTCAGCCAAGGAGTCACAGGACTTCCTTATGCTATACAAAGTTCAGGCAGCCTATTTTTATGCCAGCTTTTGAAGTAATAATGTGGGTATTACCATCATTTGTGAGCCTGCATCAAATAGGTCTAAGCAGATGTATTAGGAACATGCATGTTGCTTTCCCTTCAGCATAATAAAGTTGTGATAGGTTGACCAGGCAAGTGGATCACATTAGAGAGTTATCTAGTATCTGAGGGAATTAGATGTGCTAGAGATGATTTTTTTATGACCCCAACAAAATGCAGTTACCCACAGATCCAGAAGAAGTCCAGTGCACATGAACAATGTAGAAATTTGTACGAACTGTGCCATCATTATATACCAACTCATTGGCAGTAATGAGCTGGAGAAAGGAAAAGCTCCTTTGCTGGATGAAGTGATTTGCCAACTGCAGGAATACAAAGACAGTATCTCTTCTTTCCTCATGTCAGCTGTGGAAAAACTTGTCCAGTGACTCAATGAGGACAAATCCTACTCCGTACCTGTACAGACCAGTATCTCAGCTGTTAACTATAAGTGTCCTTATGCTCAAGAGGGAGATGTAGAAGACATGCACCATGGGGTACCCTGTGATTTTACCAGTGGGAGCATGGAGAGGGCATGAAGTAGTGTGATGTAAAACCTGCCTTAACACTAGAGGAGCAAGTACACAAATTGCAAGGAAATTACATTTGGCAAATGAAGTTGCTAAGTCACTGTCCATCATATTTGAAAAATCATGGCAGTCAGGTGAAGTTCCCGATGACTGG
>WYDI02042240.1:0-14490 GCA_009867235.2 Psittacus erithacus
CGCTGGCACAGGGTGCCCAGAGAAGCTGTGGCTGCCCCATCCCTGGCAGTGTTCAAGGCCAGTTTGGACACAGGGGCCTGGAGCAAGCTGCTGTAGTGGAAGGTGTCCCTGCCGTGGCAAGGGCTTGGAACTGGATGAGCTTTTAAGGTCACTTCCAACCCAAAGCATTCTAGGAGTCTATGAACTGAAAGATAAAGCATAGCATGTGCTAAGTTATTAAGGGACATCAAGCTTAAAATAACCCCTTTTCTTTCACTATTATAAAATAAGCTTTGTTCTTACGTATTGGGAAAGGGCAGAATTGGAGGCTGGACCCATGTTACAGTGGGATTGACTCAGCACCTGCTCATACCCTGGCTGACAATGCCCAGATCTGTCTGGTCTGATAGCTGCCAGAAGGCTGCAAAGGTGAAGAATAAGAGCTCTGAGTTATCTAAGAGAAGGGATTGCTTTAAATAGGTCAGAGACAAAGTATTCCCCACTTAGAGTTGCCCAAACATGGGTGTCAACGCTCCTGCGTTACATATTTGTGGTGATCACTTCACTTGTAGTACTGTGACATGCGCTGTATTGCTCTGCTCAATACTTGGCCCTGTGAATGATGGGAACAGCACTGGAATACTGTGCTGTATCTTGCCTTGCCCCCAAATACACAAATGTGTCCACAAGGGAGAAGCTCTTTGCCAAAAGTCTGCAAACATAAAAACTGGCAGGTATCTGTTCTAAACACACAGGCCTCGAATAAGAGGGTGAGTAAATACATTTAAATCAAAAATGTTAGAAATTCAGCTTATGGTAAGGGCTATTACTGTTCTAGTTTCTGATTTCTTCTTCTCACCTGCAATAGACTTTGGCTGCTGAGTAAGAATGACAACACTGAGCCTTTCCCAAGGTACTGGTCACTTCACCAGGTGGCATCACTTGGAGGGAACACTTAAGTCCTCTGAGAAGTTTTGTATTCATCTTTTGTTCCCCAACATTTTGTACTCTGGAGCTTTCCTCAGCCATCATTTGAAACTCAAGGGAGAGAAAGAAAACGCCCTTTCCATCTCCATGACTTTGAACTTCCATTTTTCCAATTTTTGCCCAATTACAGGAGTGCAGAGTAGGTGCCATTTTACAGACATCCCTGCAGGTCATGCTGCCCATTTCCTATGAGGCAGGAATGCTGCTGCAGGCGGGGAAGTCCCAGCCACACTTGAGCACACAGCTAGTTTTAGCTGGGGGAATTATTCTATAAGCAACATACCAAAGAACTATCTAGAATAGAAGTCTGGTCCCATTCCCTAGCCAACTGCACATTTCCTAACTTGAGTACCTGAAAAGTTAATCTACATCATCTGCTCAAGTTATTTATTAAGGATAAAAAAGCTTGACTTAAGCTGAACTGGCCTGAAGGCATGGAGTGGCTGCAGGTCTGTCTCTTGTGGCATCAGAGTACAACCTAATGCTGGGCTGCAGCACCCAAGGGGCGATGGAGAGAGAAGGATGACATGCATCAAGCTGCAGCAGCAGGAGGGGTCAGAGCAGCCTCTGTTCCTCTTCTGCTCGCATTCTAAGACAGCTTGAGTGTAGTTTTCAGTTGCATACAAAACTAGAAATAAAAGCATAGAAATCTTTGTGTCCTTGTTCTAACGCTCTCTTTAGTGCACCATATGGTGTATCTACCATATTAGGTAAACAACTTTACAAAATTACAAGAGCAACTGAGATTCATTACAACTTGTGCATTGTAAGTGTGTAGGATCCATTACTGAATAATTTATCTTTTCATACTCTCTGCCTCTTGTTTGACATTGGAAGTCACTTTCTAGGCTGGATTCTTCAGGGCTATGATCCAGCTCCTCTCTGCTCACTGGTCACCTTCCATTTTAAATAGTATGAAAGAGCAACTTGGGTAAGAGTTCTGAGAATGGGTTACTGGTAATTATTGGTGCTGGTGTAGAAATAGTCAGGCTCAACATACAGTGAATGCTATTTCACCTATCAGCAATTACATCAAAAGATCTTGAGCACTACAGGCACATACGATTCTCTCTAGAGCCAAAGAGTAAAAGCTAGGAAGAGCTATACAGGAAAAATGTAGTACTGACAGTTGCTTTAACCTGCTTCTTTAGGATATTGTTATTTAATACTTATTTTCCCCACTGAGAGCTAGTCCGTGACATAGAGACTGTCTCAAGGTACAAGTGGTAATGTAATTCTCTGTTTGTTTGCTATGGTTAGCCTAAAATTCAGTACAAGAACATTTGACAGAGGTGGCGAGAGGATGGATTAGTGATAAGGGATGTATCAGAGAAGCCTACAGATGGTTTGTGAGAAGAAGAGTGACTTTTGGTTGCCTCAACACAGCTCCTTTGAGTCTTAACTGACCAGTGAGATACAGTGTGTCAGGAGGAGACAAAGGAATGGAGCCCTGGTTGAAGATGTATTCCTATGTAGAAGCTCCTGGTTGGTGAACTTGACAGTATGTTTGTTGATTCTTCTGCAAATAGGTGTCAATCTGCACTAACAAGTGTTCAGCAAAACCAGCAAGAATTCCTATGTATCTGGAATACAAGTGTTTGACAATCTGCGGGAAAAAATATCCCTGGTTTAAGTATTTTACTTTGAATTTAGAGGCAAATGCAGTCTTGCTACAGATGTGTGCGTGGGGATAAATAAACTTCAGCGGCCCTTTGCAGTCTGTGCACTTTGCTGTCTTCTTAGAACCTCAAAATACTGCTTACTGGTCTTAAAATCATCCTGGTTACTTCAGCTATCCTTAGGTGAATCCCTGATGAAATCTAATGCCTCCAGTAGTCAAGGATTAATACTGGAAATTAAGTGTGCTGTGGTCCAGGAAAATGGCTTAATCCTGTCATTGTAAAATGACATGAGCAGTAGATTTGGAAAGCAACTGTGCAGTCCCTATGTAGTTGATGGTAATCACACCTACCTACTCTCCTGTTTCCACTTAAGGACAGTGTCTACCCTGATGTGTACTAGACTGTCTGTGACAGCTACAGAAGCACCAACGCTTTGACTGCAATTCAGTGTTGAAGACAGAACACCTAACACAGTGCTGCTATGGAACTGTGGCAAAACCACCCACCTATTTAAGTGTTTGTAGCTGCCTAACATTACTGGAGCTCCAGCAGTGGAGCAGAAAACCAAGCAACCCTTCTTTTCATCAAATATATTTAACTATAGTGAGGTATGATGGAATAAATATACTATGTGTCAGCTTATGGGATATCCTCATTATAAAAGCAAGGTATTTAACAATACCTGGTTACTGATTGGGAAATACATAGAAAATATCTGTTAAAGACTACTTAAGAGCTTGATTTTCAAAAAGCAGTTACCTGAGCACACAACTGCCTTGGCAATGTCTCAGTTTTATGAGCCAGTTAGAAGACTGTCACTAACACATACTACATGCAGTTCACATGGGAGTTATTTAAGTATGGCTGTACTGAGGCATACCGAAGGCCATGCAACTCAACATCCTGCACCCAAAAGAAGATGCCCACAGAATACACTGTGGGATAAAGGATTATTGTTTAAAGGCCTTCAAGGCTTTACAGCCTAAAAGCACTGTGGAATACTCTTTTTCCTTCTCAGCTGCCCTGACTCTAACTCTCATGCTTGGTACTGCCTGCCAAGATAAGAAGTATCCATATCCAGCGTCATCTGTGAGGGAAGAGCTGGAGAACTGTATTAAGAAAAAGGAGCACTTGTGTAAGAAGATGGAAGTTTCCAACTACGCAGCCCAGCAGCTAGCAGTTCTTTAAGTGTATCTTCTGAATGCAGATAACTAGCAAACATGTAGAATGACGGCTGTGAAGGTGACCAGAAGCTCTGTGCTGAGAGATTTCTTGTGCAAGTCCACATGATTCATGGGGGAAACAAAACATTATTGAAGGAATAGTGTCCTTCTGGTCACTACAAGGAGCTTCAGTAATTTCACATTAATTTGAATTTAGGAAGTTATTAGAACTGACTGGGCAAACTGAACATGCTTTCCCCTCTCAGCAAATGAGGGTAACTTTTGCAATATTGAATCACTATTTCCAAGCGATACTCTGACAGAATATGACAAGACAATGTGCCTACTGATGGGGCTCATTACTGGAAATCCGATTTGCACATTTTTACAGTCAGGATTTGTTAGAATATGTTTGAAAACCTTCTTTTTTGTGAGAGCTGATTTTGGCGGGTTTTGATTCAGTTGTTCTGCGATTCTTTGTGAGCAAAGCATTCCCTTGCCAGGGATGTTTTATCAACAATATACCCTCAACAAACAACCTAAAAGGTAATACACTGACATTCCAGTTCTGGACTCTTTGAGTCAGAGCTGTTCTATTTCTTCTCTGAGCTTTCCAGCATCACTCAATATCTAACATTCTCTTCACCAGTCCTCACTATTTACTTTCTGAGCAGTGCGGATCACTGGTCGTCTTCTTCCTTTGCTTCTCCTTTAGATTCCCATCCTCCACTTCCCAGCAGTTTAAAAACAGTGGACAAGCTGGTCTGTTGCTCCCAGGCACATGCTTGGTAGCCTGCTATGGTCAGAGGTGGCTTCTTCACTCTTAAAACTGAAAATCCTCAAAGAACTGAAGCTTGCTTGATTCTTTCCAGTTGATACCATGATAAAGCATTCTCAGATCATCACCTTTTTGCCCCATCAAAAGGAGTTTTAGAATCATAGAATAGTTAGGGTTGGAAAGTACCTTAAGATCATCCCATGGGCAGGAACACCTCACACTAGATCATGTCACCCAAGGCTCTGTCCAACCTGATCTTGAACACTGCCAGGAATGGAGCATTTACCACTTCTTTGGGCAACCTGTTCCAGCGCCTCACCACCCTCACAGTAAAGAATTTCTTCCTTATATCCAACTTGAACTTCCCCTGTTTAAGTTTAAACCCATTACCCCTTGTCCTAGCGCTACAGTCCCTGATGAAGAGACCCTCTCCAGCATCATTGTAGACCTCCTTCAGACACTGGAAGGCTGCTATGAGGTCTCCAAGCAGCTTCTCCAGGCTGAACAGCCCTGTCTTTCTCAGCCTGTCTTCATACGGGAGGTGGTCCAGTCCCCTGATCATCCTCGTGGCCTCCTCTGGACTTGCTCCAACAGGTCCATGTCTTTTTTATGCTGAGGTCACCAGAACTGCACACAGTGATCCAAGTGGGGTCTCATGAGAGCGGAGTAGAGGGGCAGGATCACCTCCTTCGACCTGCTGGTTACACTCCTGATGCAGCGCAGGATACAGTTGGTTTCTGGGCTTAAGCACACACTGAAGTGGCTCATGTTAAGTTTCTCACTGACCAACACCTCCAAGTCCTTCTCCACAGGGCTGCTCTGAATCACTTCTCTGCCCAATCTGCAGCTGTGCCTGGGATTGCCCTATCTAAATCACTCAATAATCCCTCGGCACCCTTTGTTAAAATAAAGGAGTTATTTGATAAGAGTGTTATGTGTGCTCCTGAATATATACTTTTTAACTCAGCAATAAAAATTGCCAAATGAAACAGACAAAAAGGTTGGTCAAATTTTCAGTGTAGGTACAAAAAAGGTCAAAATCCAGATTCTTGTAGATTTAAACTTGAAGAATAATCACATGTGCAAGTATTTCTGCAAGTTGTCTTCAGATGACGAACACTAAATAATTTTCCCCACTCCATCTCGAGTTCACAGTCTGCCAAATGCTCTCATCAAGACCTATGAGATGACAGGATTCCTCAGAGCAACCTTACTAATCTTAGTGGCCAATCTAAAGAACCCAGACACAAATACACTGAACTGGAAAACCAGTGTAGACAGAAGACGTACGGAAACATCATCATTTAAAGAAAAAAATGAAAGACATCTAGTAAAGAATGTTTGTTTTGGTTGTAATGAAATGAGATTGTATCTAAACATTTTGTGGGTTTGGAATGCAGAAAGTATGTAAGCAGGGTTTTGCCAAGTTTTATTTTTTTAATGACTTCTCTGTAGGAACTGATTAAAATAAATCATGTTGTAGCCTCTTTATTGAGCTGCCTCAGACTTTATGAAAACACAGCATGAAAGACTAGTATATAAGGGTGGGTTTTCCTGAAGTCTCCAGCAGTCTAGAATAGTTATGTATGTGATTTCAGACTATAGGATATTTTCTTACACTACCTAAAATATATTCTCACTATTGAAGACAGAGTTCAAGGTCTTGCCCCTATTCTTTTAAAGAGCTTTTGCTTATTTTTGAAACTCCAGAAAAATCCACTAATTCAGTTAAAAATGGGATGTGCTCCCACATCTGACAGAAGTTTCTAAGCAAGTCAGACAAATATTTTATCTCTTAAATACAAGATGGGGAAAACTTCCAGCCCAAAGGAAATGACACACCCGGATGGAAGGCCAAGTTTTTTATGTTAAGTTGTTCCTTATTGTCAGTTTTGTCTGTATGGGGTTACTTGCGATACTCTTCCATTACCACAGAAGTATATGAAGTATAACACCACTATTACTTAATTTTCTAGCAAGGACAGTAAACCCATCCATCTGTGCACACCAACCATTTATTAGTGAACAGACAAAATGGCAGGTAACAAACACAACTTGCTTAGGAAAGGTGATTACTTAGGGAAGCAATAGACAATTTGTTCTTGTGTAAGAAAGTCAAATTGTTCTTATGCAACTGTAGAACTTGTTCCTCTTCATTATTTCCAGCAGACCAAAAGAGGGAGCTAGTTTTGCTGCTCTGTATAGTTTAGTGGGATGCTCTGTACAGTTTAGTGGGCTGCTCTGTACAGTAAGTTTACTCATTCATTACTGTTTCTTGATATGAAGCCATCTAAGTAGAATTGTACAACTTGGCAGCCTGAAGCCACCCCTGCTACACCCTCATCCCCAACAAGAACCTATCAAATGTAACATCTTTGTGACTTTAAAAGCTGTGTGAAGTTGCATTCTGGTCCATGTGTTGGTATGATCATACAACAGGCTAGCTCTCACCCTGCACTATCACCAGCATTTCCACCAAAATTTCCACAGTTGCCCCCTTCCTAAAGCTTTCCTTCCTTTAAAAGAGATTCATAGAAAACAGAACCTTAAACCTTTTGCAATTTGACCGCTTTCAGTTGTTCTAAATTCAAACTTCTCAATTGAGAAGGCTCATCTGTCCTACAGGAGCCACACCATCCTCTTTTATATGTGGGTGGAGTAGGAGCCACCTGCATCACACAGAGACTGAATCACTAACTCTTGCCCTGTAAAGAGTCGGTGCATTATTATCTCATTGCAGCTCAGATAGTTATTGGAAAAGTTATTCAGCACTATGTCACTTTGGGCTGCCAGTTCATTCTCCTGCAGATGTGAATACCAGATTTCTTTCTGTTTAGAATAAAAGGAGATATATTTTTCTAGCTCACAACTCTACTTCTCAACCTTCAACTCTACTTCTGCTTCATCAACAACAATTCAGATTCTTCAGACCAGTTTACACTCTGAGTTGTACTTGCACAAACCTTTTGCCATCAGAACATCTTACTAGCAAGTGTATGTCCCACAGAACGTTTAGAAGTTTCTCTCAGGTGATGTCATGGGCACAGTAAGTGCTGAGGATGCTGTTGAGTAATGTGAAGAGTACAAATGAAGCCGTTACACTCTCTGTAAAGAAAAGGAGAGTGTTAGTATGAATTGAGAAAACTGAAATGCCAAATTTCAACTGTTACTATTAGGGCTACTTTACAGAACAAAACTGTGGTTTAAAAGTGCACTTGTCATACATCAAGTAATAGTGAAATGGGGTTTGAAGTACAAATGACACAAAGGCTTTGGAATAGTGAATGTCAGCATTTTCAGGCGGATGTGGAAAGCATGTACACAAATACCACAACAGTGAGGAGAAGCATGAGTTAGAACTGACCAGGCAGAGGGACACTGCTGTCTTGTGTGAAGACTGATTTACAGTTTAGCTTCTAAAATGTGAAGGAGATTAAATGCTAGTTTATTGTCATGCAAAAAGAAATTACTTTCTGAAAGTGCACATATTGCTATGAATTACCTTTCTTGGTATCGGTACCCAAAACCTGAATTAGAACCTATAAACTTTAAGCCCCAAAGCCTGTTTAGTCTTAATTTAAAAAGTAAAATAACAAACATATATGAAGAACACCCTAAACCAGTGACTAATAATTCCATGCTCAAAGGTATTTCTGAAACATGCTTTTTAAAACAAGTCCAAGAGCAACTGGAGCTATGAAACTACAGCAGATGTTATGCAGGGAAGGAACAGCATAGTGCTGGGTCCAGGTAAAATGATATGCTCCCCACCAGAACAGGAAAGAGTAGAATCTACTGCTCATTTGTAAAACAGGTAAAGTGAGGGAGATAAATTTCTTTGGCTCAAGAACACAGTCCACTGTAGAGTATTAATTCAAATAAGGTCTCTGAATTAAAAAACATAATAAAGGAGCTCTTTCCTCCATGTTCTCAGCCTGGTGATGTATGTTGCCTGACGATTTAATATGCAATAGCAAGAACTGGGCAGCAGAATCTTAGTTCAACCCCATTACAGCCCCAGTATCAATTAAATAGTGCTCAATACTGACAGCCTGAATGAGTTCAATAATTTGTAGAGAGACAAAGAAGTACAGAGAGAGAAGGAGGAGCTCTTAAAGAAACACTGCTATTGAGCTGTCTGGAATTTTAGCCAAACCCAATTAGTAAAGATAGATTTCTGTACAGGGAATGGTGAAATTTGCTAGTCTGCAACATCCAGACATCTTAAGTATGCAGTGACTATAACTTGTACTCTCCAAAACATACAATTTCATTCTGGAAAGACTGTCCACAGAGCAATGTGTCATCTGCTCCTTAGTCCCTCCACTGACACCCCTGTCAAATGTACCAGTAGGTCAGTTGTGATAGTCTAGTTGTAACTTGGCCTATTCTCAGCCTACAAGTGGATTTAGATCATTGGCTATCTCTGCAGCTCTTGAACCTCTTGGAAAGTTGGGCATGAAGCTAAATACACAGATTCTTACTCTCCTAGTTAATGCATGAACCTGAAACCCTACAAAATCTTTATTTGCAGTCTAATCCTCTGCAGCATTTGATCTCTTATAGACAACTTTTTCCCTCCTTTCTCCATTTAGAATTATCTCCTACTTGCCCTTCAGCATGTTCTTCCCTCCACCTTTTGCTCACTTCATACCTGAAAAAACTTGATGAACCCCCACTTTGAAACTATCCCCTCAGAGCCGTGCATCTGTGAGGAGGATGCACAATTGCAATTCACTTCAATGCAATGCTACTCAAGAACAAGCAAAACGAAGTCAGAGATTTTTCCTAATGGAACATGGCATTTTAGGCTATGTTCAGTGCTCCCCACTGTCCTACATAGACAACTATCTGTCTTTATGCCCTAATTATTTCTAAACTTAGGTCTGAATGCTCTTACTTATCTGAAAGGGAGATAGATGCCTAAACACCATTTTTTAGAATCTAGGTCTGGTTTGTAAGACTTCACCCTTCAGTTTTTTGTTACCAAACTGCAAACTCCAGCTTTGTCAACCTTTTTTTGTATCACATACATTGTCCATTTAGCTGTCTTCATAAAAGGGTCTTTTAAATTTATCTCCAGCTTCCACATTCATGAACAAGTGACCCCCTCGTTAGACAGGATCACTTCACCTTGCCCTTTGTGATTCAGAAAGCCTCAGTATAAAAGGTATTTGCACTTCCCTAACTGTTCCACCCCCCCATGCTTCAAAGATTAAATGAATCACAAGAGCAGACAGGATTTTGGCTTGTGTTCTTGGTCTTATGTCTAATACCGAGTGTGTTTTTTTAGTCTCATATTCACAGCTTTTAAAGCAGAGCCTGTAGCGTAGTGATGTGAGCAGGAAAAGTCTGGAATAGCAGTTTGTGTTCAGTCTAACAAAAGATGTTATACATGTCCAAGATATTTCAGTTTTATAAAATAAGTGAATGTATGTTCCCTCCTTACTCTGTTGCATCAAAAGTGTCCCAGTGATTTCTAACCTCTCTAGGTTCAGGTAATCAAACACAACTTTTATAAGTAGACCCTGTAGATTCCTGAGGTACAAACAGTAAAGACTGGGCAGGACAGGATAGCACTGTTGGTTTAGCCCACAGATTTAAGCTGATATATTGAACCTGATTTAAACAACTGAAGAGTTTAGATGCCAGACTAGTAATCTGAATCCCCACATGGGAATTTGAATCTTCCACATGGAAGTGCTACACAAATAGAAAAAAGTCTCCAGATTTGCTTTGTAATTTTAGCACGGGATTTCACAAATACAAGAAGAAATGATCATTTTGCATCACAGCAAAGAACTGACATTAGCCACAGAAAATAACTGATTTATCATGGAAGAGAGTAAACTGACTTCAGTCTGAAAAGTGGTATTGAATGCACACATCAACAAAAAACGAAAGATATACTATTTTAATGTGAGTATGTTTATAGTAAAGCTGGTTAAAAAGTATAGATTAAGAGCCTGTTAAATCTAGTGGGCAATTCAGAATGTTACTTTTTTAACCCATATAGGTAAATCTTAATGTCAGATACTGACACCTTGTAAAGACTGTGTATCTATTTGTATTTCACACAGTTACAGCATAGAAATAATCAGCAATGCCCAAATTGTGGTCTTGCTTTGACACTGACAAACTTTGTGGGTCTGGAAAAGAAGTTTAAGCTCTCTGCCATTGCATCCATTTTGATAAAAGACATTTTGTCTTGACTGTGCAACAGACTTGGACGGCTGAGAAATGCAATGGAATAATGTAGAGTTAAGCCAGTTCCATTAAGTAGACAGTGGAGGAACTGATTAAGACAGTGAATCCTACACAAGCCTAAAACTATGACACTTTGTAAAATATTTCATTTAAATCCAGGAGTTAAAAACTGGCTTTAAATTTGATGTATGAGGGTGGAATGAAAGATGTCAAAATTGAAATGTCTGAGGCAGACTTAAAACTGATAAGAAGAGAAAGAGAGGAGAGAGGGAACACAGCAGTATTACAGGTATTACAAACTCTGTATTTATTTCTGGAATAAAAAAGAAAGCAACACCTATTGATTTGCATTTTATTTTCCAGAAGAGATCTTCTTTTCCTGAGCTGCCAGACAAACCAGCATACTGAAGCACTATTTCTTACATATGCCATTGTAGTTCTTTTTCTTAAACTGTGGGAAATGGAGAAACTAATTGTATGAACCAGACATCTAAATAAAAGTTACCAATTTTTTTTCCCCCCTACTTACTCATGTTTCTATTTGTTTATTTTCCTATTCTTTTCCTATTCCATTCTCCTTTTCTCTCTTTTCCCTTTATTTGAGTTTCCTTCAGTTGACTACATGTTGGGTTTTTTTCTTTATTCTGCTTCATCTGCTTTTCTTTATTTAGCATAAAAATACTTACATAGATGGTTCATTTTTTTCCCTTCTTGTCTGAAGAAATCTGTCCAGTTTCTCCAACTTTTTCTAATCCCTCCTTCATTCCCGGGCTCTTTTCTACTGCCCATTCCCCACACCACTACAGAATCATGTTCTGCACTTGGTGACCTTACCCTCCTTCCCTGCAGCTACCACATTTTTCTTTGGAACTACTGGTTTGTTTCTAACTTTTCTTCCTTTAGGGCTTAAATGTTTCTCCCTTCCTTTGTATCATCTGTTTTGTTTGCCACACCCAAATTCAAATCTCTCTTCCACTTTCACCTCTCCATGCTAGTCTATTTTGTCTTCTCTTCTTTGCCACCAACTGCAAACATATCCCACTGTCCCCCAGCAATGCTTCAACTGCCAGTGCCTGTCTCATTTCTTCCAGCAGTTAGAGCTTGTTACAGATGTTTCCAGCATCTGCCCCCTGTCATTAACTCTGCCAGTTCAGTCAGTTCAGCTCACATTGCCACGGACATGGCCATCAGCCACCACATAAGTACTGTCTCAACCATCACACACCCCAGAAATTTTCATCACTGCTGTAAGTCATAGGTTCCTTTAACTGGTATGAAATGTCATGAGATGCAACCACCCCAAATGCCACTAGTTGCATTGCAACTGCCAAGAGTATCTCCTTAGTTCTGGCAACATAGGTTTTCTGTAAATGAACTAGCTATGTAGTTACATACTCTGATTGTACCCAAAGACCAGAGTGGTTTAAAATGCTGTTCTGTGAAAGCTGCGCCTGCTGCTATCATGAGGTGTCACTTTGCTACATTTCTTCCTAGTACCATGATGAACTGCAATCGGCTTCTTAATATGAAGCCAAATATTCCCTCTTCATATGAGAGATGCCTGGGCCTGCACACTTGTCATGAATTCACCCAGTGAAAGATGCTCTTTCATTCCCCTTTTTCAGCACTTAATGGATGAAGAACTATTTTTTAGCAGAATAAATAACAGTAAGAGGGCATTTAAAATGTCAGGTGTCATATTTCTTCTTGCTGATCACCTGTTATCTCTGACTGTTGTCAAACAAAAGATACCGAGGAAAATCATTATAAGAATCTCTTCCAGATGCAGCTTGATTTATGGCCATGATGATTATAACAAAAATTCCATATGTTTGCATATCTTACCAGTGTATAGCTCATGTCACTTTGCAGTATTCTTTTTCCACATTGATTTACTGAGTTTTCCTGCAGACTCTACATTGCTGTATTGGTGTGTGGGGTTGTCCTTTTGTCTCTCCTGATATTAAAGAAAAGAAAGAAAGGATAAAACAATCATAATACCTTTTGTTGAATACAGAACAAAACACTGGAACTAGACGTGCTTACAAATCAGTGACATTTTGGTGTGCATGGAGAAACAAACGAGTTGAACTGAAAAGCCTATTTACCATTTCTGAAATATATTTTAAGAGTGGAAATAAGGAGTTAAATCTATTGTGGAATTGGAGGATATAAACTAAAAGAGGGAGTGCTGCTTCTCTACCTTTGTTGGCATTGCCTATACTGATACTGTTTTTCTCATTCAAAGTAATTATTTACAACCGCCCCAAACTGCGCATTTCAGTTTGTTTGGCTCCCTCCCCTATTTTCTCTCCATTTGAACTCTTCCACATGTTTAAACTACAGATTCTTCACACAGGGGAGCTACATGAGTTTTTTCATCAGGGAAGTTTCTAACCATTAATTTGCCCTCTAAAGGGCACCGTTCACTGCAGTAGAAATGGAATTCTTTCTTGCTCTGCATAGCTTATGCTTAAGGCTGAGCTAAATACCTAAAAAGATACACTTTCAGGGCTGACCTTTTATTCAAAAATACTGTTTGCCCAATTAATATATATGAAACAATTTACCTTGGGTTTTTTTAGCAACTCTCTCCAAGTTAGAACAATGAAAATTTGACAAAAGACTGCACACATTGTGTCTGTAAGAGCAAGAAGGAAGCAGTCTTCCCTGCTCAGACAGGGAGATCTGCTCTCTGTGCTGTGTAAACAGCATAAAGAGTAGCACCATAAAACGCTTAAGGTCACAGGGTGGACACCTTGGGGCATCTGGAGAACAGCTCTCTGGACATTGGTGCGCAAGGAAGCAGCGTGTTATGACATGAGGATAAACCTGTGGACTGCATACTACCAGGTCACTGCTGTATCACTGATGTACACGCAACCAAGGCGCACGCAGCTCAGTGAACCTCTTCACACTCAGACAATGGCTCCAGCTGCATTGTCTCCAGCTGCTGGGCTTGAACGTTACTCGTTTGCGCCACACGAATTAGTGAGATTTGCACACGCTGACCTGCCGCTCTGTGTGCAACTGCCCTGCCTGATCCCCATCCACCCTCACCCTGGTCACTGACTTCATCTCCTGCCACCCTGTCTGTCAGACACTACCGGCTGTCTCTCATTGACCCGCAGATGGCTTCGGAGCCGGAGAAATCCCAGGAGACGCTGCATTGAACGCCTCGTACTCCAGCTGCGGCCTAGCATTGTGCTGCCTCTGCCAGAACGTCACTTGCAGTCATCCCACCTCGCCTGCTGAACAAAGGCACGGTGTGTGCCTCACGGTGCGTGTGCCCTGCCGTGCACCGAGGGCTCTTCCAGCACCGAAATCGGGCTCCTCCACCGCCACGGAGGGAGGAGAAGGGGCTCAGCGCAGCCATTCGTATCCTCAGAGCGGGGCTGTCCGCTGCAGCGGGCAGCGGGGTGAGGTGAGGCGGCCGGCGGCCCTCAGGGCGGGAACAGCTCCCACCGGAGCCGGGCTCGGCGGGGGTGGGCGGAGGAAGGCGATCGCCTCCCCTCCCCTTCCCTTCCTTCCCGCGGTGTGTGACTAAAGCTCCGCCGCCGCGGTGACAGCGGGCAGCAACACGCGGCCGGGCTGCGCCGGGAGCAGAGCGCGGCGAGACCCGGCCCGGCCATGGCCATGGCCCACCACCGACCGCTCCCGCCCCGCCCCGCTCCCCTCAGCCGCGGCACCGCGGGAAGCGCGAGCGCGAGCGCCCCCGCCCCGCCCCTCCTGGCCCCGCCCCCGCCCGCAGAGC
>WYDI02042241.1:0-10084 GCA_009867235.2 Psittacus erithacus
AAACAGGTGAGAAGGAAAGAGAAATTAAATGCTAAAATTATCTCAGGCTATATCAATCAGCCTGTTTTTCTTGAGGGCATGCACTGCATGTCATGAAAGAGGCTGGCTTATCTTTTCCTCCTGCTGCTTCTAAACTCATATCTGGAGGCCTGACATCCAGGACACCACAGCAAGGTTCTAAGAAGAATTAATAACCAAAGAGAGAGCTCCTCATGCATAATCACTATGGGTAGAAAGGACTGTTCTGTACTTGTCAGCTTCAGACTGTGTCTAGTCTTCTTACTAGAATACCTAGTTTGACATTCATTGTGTATTCATACTATTGACTGAAGCAATTTACCATAGTATAATGATACAAACCTAAACTGGCCTTCCAAAGGTTATCAAGTATGCCAATAATGCACACAGCAGGAATCTGCCTTTATAGGCCTTATGAAAAATAAAGGAGGGAACTCAGGCATATGTACTCTTTAGGTTTAAATTAGGTACAGCAAGTGAGTGACATGGAATTGATCTGTACACCAGCACCAAACCTGCTATGCATGAACTTTTCCAACTTAAAGATGAAGGAAATTCTTTCAAAAAAATTACTGCTCTATTTAACCTTGTGTTCTCCAAAGTCTCTGAAAACAAATTGGAATAAGGTAGTTTTAAAATGTCTCAGAATGAGTCTGAGTGACTCTTTTCACCTTTTTTTCACTTTTGTACTGAGAATTGCTGCACCAGCCATGCTTTTCTTTCCTACATCAACCACAAAAACCATGCGTATGTCTGTGTAGCTTAAGTCCTATGACAAGGCAACACTGCATTAAAAAATCAGGCAGTATAGAAAAAATATATAATTCTTAGCTGTGGAAAGTAGCTGGAACAATTGTATGTTTATAATTAGTATCTTTATACCCTAACTTACACTGTAACGGATGTTAAAGTCCAGTAAAGTAAAAGCTGTGTCTCATTATAGTGGGTCAAACTCAAAGTTAATTTGTTTAATTTCTTACTAGTAATAAACTTCTCAGCTAGCATGCATACCTTCAGATCTTAATGGAGAACAAAAAGGAGACAGAAAGATTTTGCAAAGGCTTATAAGGTTCTGGAGTGACTAGATCTCACTGTCCCAAGCAAAAAGTTGCCTTAGGGCTGAAAGCTGTGAGATAATCCGCACTGTGTTTTTTCTTTCCTCATTTTACTTCACAGAACTTTTGATAGTAACAGATTTTTAGTGTACATGTATGCTGTAGGTATTTTTGCTACCAATGTGAATGCCATTTTTTATCAATAAGGCCATTGGACAGGAGAGTTTCTTAGTATTTTATTGTATTAATGTATGCAGGAATATCTTCCTAGAGTACTACATTGTATGGAATTACAAGGGAATGTCCCTGTATTTTCTTTCATGAAATTTCCTCCTCCTGGGCAAATTAATGACTATACAATTTGTATTTTGACAGCAAGAATCACTGTATGAAAAAAAAATGAAGCAAAAGAATAGTGATTCATCAGCAGATAAAGGCAGAAGAAAATCAGTTTTTCAGGTTCCATACTTGCCTCATGTGAACTTCTTGTTCCTTTTGTGTATTTCACTGAGTCTACCCTGTGCACCCTTGCAGTCCTTACAGATCTTCTCCCATTACCTACACCTACACTTGAGCAGAAGTAACAGTAGAGGACCAACTTCCCTCATTTCCTTCCAGCATCACTTCCAACATTGTCATGTTCTCTACTGCAGTTCAATGATTTGCAAAATGATATTTTAAATCAAATTATTCCTAACTCAAAAAACTCTGTAGGCTATTATAGGAGAATTGAATTTCTTGAATGTTTGCTGCGGAATGATTCTATGGGTTATTCATACTACTTTTTCAGCAGTTTAGGAGCATTGAAATATGAAGCTTGACTGGAGATACGCATTTTTTTTCTCTTCCATCCCCTTTTAAATATTCTTTTGAGGCAGAAGATGAATTTCTGCTTGTCTGGAATTTTACTTGTTTCATCCTTCCACTAATGTTGCAATCACAGATCCTGCTAGCAGATATTTCAGTTCAAATATTCTTATGCAAAAGCTTCAGATAATGACCCCTAAGGGTAAAATAATCCTCATGGCAGGCAAAAACAAAATCCCCATCTAAACCAGTATCATGTTTCAGGCCTATAGCAGTTAGGTAGGGAAAATTTAGACACTTTGTGATATTTTTCCTAGCCTGGAGCTTATTGAAGCTCAAGAATAGGTACTGTCTTGGGTATTTTGTTCATATGAAAAGAACTGGCACAATATGAAGCTCATTTCTAAAGGTAATTATTTTTATGAAGCGTTATCTTTTTCCAAACATTGAAAGTGAAAAACCTTACTACCCATCAAAATCTAAGTTGTTAAAACCTAAACTGGCACAGATCTTAAAGTTGCAGACAAAGTTATTTAAGTAGTTTCTTGCTAGACATTTTGAAGTGACAACTCTTGTTTTTGCAATTTTTGGATTTATAAGGACATTGCTGAAACACTATGAAATTGCTGATTGAATTCTGCACATATTACTACATATGATATTATCTTAAATTACTTAAATTACCATATTAATGGTTAGATTGCATTCTGGCATCGATAATGTTTTCCCTTTTAAGAGTGTATTCAGCAGTTAGCAGAAAAGAGTCAATTTTTGTTTCACTTTGTTTATCTGCAGCTAATAATATCAAATAAAATTAATCTATTTCTAAATTAAGTTCTGTTTTTGTTTCAAGCACTATTTTGTGACCAGTGATTCACAAGAAGATTTGTTTTCCTGGAAAATGCAATAAAAATTGTGATTATGACCACAACAATTCTAAAAATGAGTAATACTTAAGTTCCTGCTATTAATACAATCTGAAGTTAACATTTCTAAAGAAAAATGCATTGGGAAAACAGGAATAGAAGGTGTTGATAAGCTGAAACTCATGGCTTTCATAAATCTGTCACTTCAGTGATAGTGTTACTTCTTTCTTTGAAGTACCTTTGGGAAACAAGTTCTTCTCACCTTTCTTTATGAAAAGAAATACTGATAATTAAATGCCCATGATTATTACTTATAATAGCTACTTCCCTGCTCATTTTAGGTATCTATGAAAAATACATGAAACAGAACTAAAAATGACTGAAATGTAATGTCCACTCTCATAAGAGGAACTACATAAGTTAAAGCTATATATTACCACACTGTAATGTCTACAAATAATATATCAGTGCTTGCGGGAAAGGAGGGAATATTTTCCTAGATACCATTTACACCCATTGTCCAACAGAGAAAGCAGATATTTACAAAGACTTTTAATTTGTACCTTTTCAATCTGCAGAGTGATTGCATTGTGGAAATGGACTATCTGTTTTGTTGAACATAAAGGAATAGTTTTCTTTTTTCATATTAAGAATAAGTTGTTATTGTTTATTAATATATTAATGTTCATAAACTAATGGCTTAATTCGAAAAAGCTCATTTTGTTGTAAAAATATTTAAATGAATCGAGAGAAACTAGTAATGAGTATGTAATTTTGTCAACACTGCAAATAACAGAAATGTACTAAAATAATTTCCATTCTGAATGTCATAAATATACAGTTCATATGCTGTAATTAAGTGCCAATGAACATGAACTGTCTTCTAATAAAGGCAAACATAAAATGACCATTCTAAATCAAATACTCAATTTTATTTTTCTAAGCTGTGGGTTATTGGCCTATTTGTTGATTTTTGTATCCATTCTTGAAAGCTGAGAGGAAAACTCAACTACTTTTTCTCCTGATATATATTTTTTCATATGCTTATTCTTTTCATATTGAAGGCATAAAAAGATATTTAATATTAAGATATTTAATTCATGGCTGCCTCCTGAATTTGTATTATTCTTTCATATACTAACCCTAACTATTCTATGATTTTATGATAAAGCAGCAGTTTATAGATAAAGCAGCACAGAAATTGATGGTTTTCATTTCAGTATATGGACTTCACAAGGCTAATGTAACCTGTTGCACTTTAACAGAGCTGAAACCTTGCAAATCCAGCCCTTGTATTTGAATGGCTGGATTTGACACTTGTTTTATATTCCCTGATCTATTTCTGCCCTGCTTTAGGG
Source organism: Psittacus erithacus (assembly GCA_009867235.2). Classification (NCBI taxonomy): domain Eukaryota; kingdom Metazoa; phylum Chordata; class Aves; order Psittaciformes; family Psittacidae; genus Psittacus; species Psittacus erithacus. Next base: position 4,105 of record WYDI02042241.1, read on the forward strand.
GAAGGTTCCTCTTGTCCTCTCAAAGGGCTCCTATTGTTCCTAAAACTTCAGATGTCCAGGCTGTTGAGGTAAAGAGGCATCTAATAGGTGGCCTGTTACTAAGCAATGCCACTGTAAAGTGGAGCAGCAACTGTTTCTGCTTCTTTAAATTTAACACCTAAATTACAAAACCTTTGAGAGGAATTGCACGTTGGTGTTGTTGACTGTGTTCTTTCTCTGGTTTGTTTTATTTAGTAGATTTTTAATAAAATTCTTTATAGGCATTATTCAGTTTAGAAATGTAATCTGACACACAGCTTTGCATTGATTGCAAAAATATACCATCTAGTCAGCTGTGTAACCAAGATGTACCATCAAGTGAAATGTGCAGCAAAGATACAGATCTTGTATCAGAACAGGTGTGAGGAGGCAAACAACTAGATAATAGCAAGCTCAGGTCACACTGTGTTATATAAGAACATAAATTTTGTCCAAATAAGAAACAGAAGGCATGGAACTAGGACTGCTGAGTAAAATTATTGGAGATGGGGTCAGGAGGAACAGAAAGGAGACACAGAATGTCAAGGAATAGAAACTAGGGGGTGTAATAGAAAGAACTAAAGAATATCAAGACTACTTTTCTGTTTAATCACAGTGTTATGCTTAAAACAACAGTTCATCTTTCATGACCTTGTACTTAGAGAAGTGAGTCTGTTTGAGTCTACTACGCCCTTTCTTTTCTTACGCTCACACATAGCCAGTCAGGTAGATGCAGCAGTGAGGGACTGGCTCAAATTCTCTGGTTGTTCATGGTAAGCAGTGTGCAAAAGGACATGAGCAGTGCAGTGACACATGAAAGATGTAACCTAGATATAGAAAGATCAATTACCTTTCCTTAGGTACCGCCCAAGTGGCTATGTTACAGCCGAAGTTCATCAATCAGATAGGTTCAGGACTTCATTCTGCTGTGCAGTGTCTGTTCTGGAATTCGCAGCTACTAAGTCCTACAGAGCCTTATGCAGTAACTGATGTGTAGAGAAGAATCTTATATATTCTTAGTCATCGTATCTCTGTGAAAGAAGGCAATTTTGCTCACTGCAAAATCAAAGAAAATAACATTTTTATAATTTCGATACTATACCTTCATTTTCATCCCACTGTTTTTTAATTGCTTATAAGGTAGTTAGGGAGGGGAGAGGAAATAATAAAATCATAGAATGGCTTGGGTTAGAAAGGACCTTAAAGATCACCTAGTTCCAATGTCCCTGCCATGGTCAGGGACACCTTCCACTAGACCAGGTTGCTCAAAGTCCCATCCAACCTGGCCTTAAACACTTTCAGGGATGGGACATCCACAAGGCTGTGACTGAAGATGTTGTGTGTCTTCCCTGATAGATGGACCCACTGGAAATGCACCGGTTTGGCATGAATTATTATTATTATGAAGATTACTAGCTTTATGTCCACTTTGAGAGATCACCATTGATGTTTAATATAAGTAAATTTAAAACATTTCGATCATCTTAATGCTGTGGTTCTTTGTTTTTCTGTGATTTCTGCTCTATGGCACTAAAACAGTGGTTAATCAGAAACTCACATTTTATTACAATTTTGCAATGGTATATCACTTTCTGGGAGAGAATGAAGACTTGAGCACAATTTCTTGTCCCTGCAGATATTCAGCTTTTAAGAAGGAGTGGAGAAAAACATAATTATCTTGTTAAAATTCTGTGGCTGGAATTAAGAGTCAAATGAATACCAGAATATTAAAAAGCCCTGACTCTATCTGTAAGTGTCATTTACTGTAACTGATCCAAGCATACAGCTTGTAATTTCAGGTTGAAAATATAAGTTATGTTTGGGTTTGCCTGTTTTCAAACTCTTGTATTTATGTTACTAAACACAGTATATACAATTTAGACAGACAATTAATTTTTTAAAATCTTCATTTTGGAAGAAAAAATTCCTTCTGTGCTTCTCTCTGTAATATTCATTCTGATTTTTTTTTTTTTTTTTAGTAATTATAATCCTTGATTGTTTAAATTGCAAAACAGATGAGATTCCTATCTTAAGCTCTTCAGTAGTTGCTTGACAAGTTTGATTTTGAATGTTCTTCATTTATAAGTATGTTTTCAGTTTGAATTATTTATTTTGATGAGATGACTACTTATATTCATATACCGAAGAAATTCACATACTGAAGAAAATTCCTTAATATGTCAATTACTAACGAAGAATTTATAGGAAATACTGAAAACATACTGATAACATGTCGTTTCAACATGCCTATTAAAAGCTTTCTCTGGGAAACAACAGAAAAGCCTTGATTTTTAAACCTTAGATCACAGTAGTCAGTTGAAATAAGAATTTATTATAATAATGTAAATCTGACAAATTCAGAAAAAAGTTTTTGAAATTGAAAAAAATTTGCTCATGAAGTGTTTTCTCCCTTAAGCATCTCATTCAACAGTTCTTCAGGATCCCAGTATAACACTTATGGCAGGGTGCACTCTTATTCTGGCAGGCAGGTTTATGACAATTAGAAAGCATTGGGTCGTCTGTGATGTTAAGTTATATTTATTGAGACTCTATTCCAGCTGATGCTGGAGTAGCTACTTTCTACTAATAGATGTATGTCCATTTTTCATATTTCTTAAATAAGATTTAATGCTGAAAAAAGTGATATAAACACATTTCTGCTGTCACAGTTTCTCAAGAGAGGTTTTTTTTTTATTTGCAGTACCTAATAAATTGAACCAGAAAGACTATAAACAATACAGTCTAGCATAAGTTTTAGCTAGCCTGATTAATACAAAATATTGTTTAAATATTTGTTCCAAACCCTTACTATCACCTGGGGAAGAGGAATAGTGAAGGTAACTAATTTTTTTAGTATCTTATTTGTTTCTGTACCTTGTTTTAGGCAATATTTCTGTAATAAATACTGGATCTTACTGTTTGAGAAAATTCTGCTGAAAATCTAACATATATCAAAACTCTAAATAAAAGCATTCTGCTTATGACCTCATTCTGAGTTTTCTTGCCAATACTCATAACTAAACTTTACCTATAGTGGCTTAGACTGCTAGGCATGTAACAATTCTTTGAGAATCCTTATAAAATTTAACACTTGTTTTCCATGAGAAGACAAAACAAAAAAAAATTTAGATAATTAAATTTATTGTTTCAAATCACATTATTATGAAATAACTCTACAGTGTTATTATTGTGATGGTTTGGTTTAGGTTTTTTTTATAAAAAAAAATAGGTACATAATTTACAGGGATAAGCATAGCTGGGGAAATACGCAGCTTTCAATGCACAATTCATGAAACAGATAAAGGAATAATTTAAAGCAACTTCTTTATTGCAATGCAAAATGTGTGAAAGACACTATGTAAGCATATTTATGGATATTGATATTAAAATATACAATGTAATGTAATGTACATATATAATATAATATAATGTACATTTACATTTTAACTTGCTTTGATTTGGCTTGGTTATATCAGAGTTAAATTAAGTGGATATGTGTGGACCAGGATATTGAACATGATCATCTACTTTTATTTTCACTTTTTATGTAACTGACATTGTCATTTTTAAGTAATTTATTATGACTTCTTTTGCCTCAAAGAATCAGTAAGGTAGGGTTAATAGCTGTGAATCTTATGTACAGATAATTATATGAGGGTGACATTTTGAGCAAAGTCATCTCAAATGACAAGAAGACCAGCTACCCGTGAATTCAAACTCCTGGCTATTTATGAGGTTAGAGTGTGGCATGATGAGATGCATGCATGCTAGAAACATTTTAGAAAGAAGGATATTCTCTGCTCAGTCCACAGTGGCAAATACCACAGGTGCATCAAAACAGGCTCTGAGGAAACATTCCTTATCTATGAGGAATTTTTCAGCTAAATCCCAGCTAAATTCCTGAACTGCTTCCTCAAGATTATCATTTTCTGACAGACAAACCTATTAGGATAAAAATAAAAAGTAAGAACATAGATAGCAAAACACTGTTAATATGATTGTTGAATACTATCCTAAAAAGTTATAGGAAAGCAAACAGGGACCTAGTCATTGTAGTGCTGGATGACAATTTTAGTTCATGCAGGCATTCTTTCTCTTAAAGAAGGAGTCACACAAACTAGACTCTAGCTAAGTTTAAAAAAAAAAAAAAGACAGAAAATGTTTTACTTATACAATAAAAATTTTAGAGCAACACCTCAAGATTTGAAGGATTGAGGGCACCAGATCCATGCCATCATGCTTTTATGTCAAGCTGAATAATACCATTGCAGAAGAAAACTTCAGCAGGAATTTACAAATGGAATGAACATAACAGAAACTGAAAGCAAAAGTACAATGAAAAATTGACCAAAGGATAAAATTTACAGAAAAAGAAAGATAATGAAACAAAACTGACAACTGTAGAAGAATGATCAGTCACAAAAATATTTTTTGTCCTTTTGAACAAATGAGACTTCCAGCTTATGAACTATTTCATCATACACCAGTAAAAATTGATAGCGCTGCTTAGTGACAAAAGGTAGAATTAAGCATGTTACTTCCATTTGGACTACATCAAGAAAACTAAATGCAAAGAGGGAAAATTTTATTTAGAATATGAAAAAACTGGGGAAATCATGGAGTTTGAGCTATATAATGAAAACATTTTAATCTGAAATATGAGCTATCTACCTCAGTAAAAATGTACAAATTTTGTTAAAATATGTTTCCCTGGGCATCTCAGTGTATAGAGTCATTTCCTTTTTGAGGTCTATGAGATATAGTGAGGAATATTTGACAGTCCAGCGACAGACTCTGAAAGAATATATGAGGATTAAACTAAAGTTATAGTGGAAGACACATGATTTTAGGTAGCATTGTACTTCTAGGTAGCTCAGAAATTTGAGCATTGTTATTAAAAAAAGAATAGATTAAGTACAGTAAGTTTTCTGGTCTTATATTTAGTAAGTTATCTAATAGAAAAACAATTGTGCTATCTAGTTTTTCAAGTAGATCATGATATTAGTAAAGATATTGATATAAGCAAGAAATAAAAATAAAGACACTATTAGGTATCATGACTAGTTCTGAGAAATTCTGATCTTTTTTTTAAGAGAGTCCCACACCAAATTCAGAATATAAAAAAAGGAAGTTATCACATGATTATATATCTCTATCCTGTGTAATGCCACATTTCAGGTTTTGCAGTCATTTTGTTCCCAAATATGCATACCTAGAGAAAATTAAATGTAATGCCAGTTATTACATGCCAATTACAACTCACTAGTAGTTCGGTAGCAGTGGAACCCAAAGCATAAGACTGATACTGAGAGAAAAACTTTTGCTGCTTGGTGTGCTTGCCTGCTCATATTGTTCCATTTTCTATTCTGCTGCTTGAACATAATTTTTTACCAATTTTCATAAACAAATAAGGTTTTTACAGCCAATTCAAAGATATCTAGTAATTTAGTTTGTAATTTCAAGATCTTTGCTTTGGTGGATCTATTGCATCAATCAGCGCTGAAGCAAATCATTTAATTTGCAGTTATTAATCAGATTACATAATATTTACATAATTGTCATGCATAAACATAAGATGATAACTTCACAGCAAAAAAATTGTCATTCTGACAATGCTAAGGAGTGCAAATATTTCCTATTGTAAAACACCAAGTAAATGAAAGTAAAACACTTACAGGTCTGGTGGTGGAATAGCTGCCTCAGTCTAATTTATTTACCGTTGATGTGATCAGTCCTGTAACTGGTATTAGATAACATTGTGTTGACATATGATCTTTTCCGTGTCTGTCATGTCTTCCAGTAGTTAGTGATGTAATAGCAAATTGCCATTTTGTCGTGGTTTAGGCCTGCCACACAGCCCACTCACTGCCCCCCTACCTCCTCCCTGCAACTCCCACAGGTTGAGATAAGAACAGTCTATTAACTAAGGTATAACACAAATCACTACTGCTACCACCAATAA
>WYDI02042242.1:0-32824 GCA_009867235.2 Psittacus erithacus
GTGGGAGTTGTATTCTTTCGATTCTCTCCCCCATCCCTCCGGGAGCCGAGGGAGGAGGTGGGGGGGCAGTGAGTGGGTTGTGTGGCAGGCCTAAACCACGACACCAACCCAGTTGATTCTGTGATTCTAGGATATGAAAGCATTATCCTGTAAGTAGAAACATTGCAACAGAACTAAAATTCTTAGCCTTTGTCAAACAGGTTTGGCTGTAAGGCATGGAAAAGAAAACTAACTTGGCCAAGTACATCAGAGTGAAGCAGCCTGGGATGCCATCAGTTTCATTATTGCTTTTTTGAGTATCTTCATCCAGAAAATACTGGGCAGGAACAAAATTGCAGATATGCTGTTAGAGAGCTGAGAACAAAATGGGGAGAAATAGAGATGCAAAAGTTGGTGGGTAGTCTTACAGCTGATGAAACTGCTGTCAAGTTTCCTGTTGATTTGTATCTTCAGCTGATTGGCTTTAAGGACTTCTTGTCATTATTCAAGCATTTATAAACATTATCCTGATAATAAATCCATGTTGTCTGCTAACATAAACTCATTCGACTGCTTTCTTGTGGGTTCTTGGCAATATTGGGTTGCTTGTTTTTATGAAACTCACTGAATTTCTTTATCTTTTAAGACTCCTGTCTCTTCAGCTAACTTAAACGAAATTATGACTGGATTCAAAATTTGGGAGGGAGGAGCATGACAGCACAAATATGCTGAAGAAGCTTGCAAACATGCTGTACCAAATAGCTTGGTACTCACATCTACTGGCGGAGTGGCTTGCAGAGGTGCAAACCACTGATTCAAGGAGGGGAAGCGTACTTGTTGGCAATGGAAAACATATGATCTGTAGGTAGCTGTAGCTGCCTACACAAAGATTTGGAATGTCATGACAGATGCTTCCACCCTTTGGCTCTCTTGGCACACTCAGCAAAAAAATGAAGATTCTACACTTACAAGATATGCCATATCTAATAAGTCTTCTGCACACTGCCTTGGATGAGAAAATAGTTAAGTAAAAGAGTTGATAAGTGGTTCCAGAAGTCCTGAAACAGCTGAGACTGGATTTTTCATGGGATTTGTTGTCTATACTGAAAGACCTTGTAGCATTCCTGAATGCTTCCTGTTCCAGTACTGGAAACCCTGTTCTTACCTATCTGTCAAGTTCAGAGGTTTTATGATCAAAATGTACTTTTTAGATGTAAATGAAATTTAAAAATCAAAGTCGAGATCTAGTTCCTACTCTTGATACAGCTGTTTAAGTATTTACTAGCTAAATGATTTGAGCAAAACAGAAATTAGTGGTGGTTCTTAATTGTGCCCAATTAAGAATTGCACCTGTACTTAAGCTAATGAAATTGACTTTGAAGATTCTGTAGAAATGATCCAAAATGAAATAATTTGATCTGTGGGTTAACTTTGTTAATCTCACCTATAAGGGGGCATTTTCTAATTTTGCTGAAGTGACTGGATTAAAGAACCTACTGAGTTTTTAGTGGAAAGATAGTATAACAGGACTATATACCTAAACCACTAGTCTTTCAGGACTGCTTACGTACATGTTTTTGAAGAACTTCCAGTTTAAACCTAACAGTGTCTTAAAAAAATAATGGACTTACTCATTACATGACTTCTTGAAGTATCTGTTCAAATGTTTCTCAGATTGTAGCAATCTGAATGCTGAGAGGGTTTTTGAACATCAAAGTTTTTGGGATTTTTTCTTGCTAAGGAGTTTTCCTGCTGTGGCAGATGTCTTGCTATGAATTCCTTTCCGGATGATTAATGCTTTCCATGGGATATTTCTGTTGTCTTATTTCACAAAGTTTTCCCTGGTATCCTACGAAACTGCTACTGTCTCTGGTATGCCAGCAAGGTTTTTTAATTACTAAGTTACTATCATTCAGTGTTATGCAAATGCCTCAAATATCCTCAAATATTTATTTATTTATTAATGGCAAAATAACCATGAAGTTATTGTGAAAATTACACTTGCTTTGAGGCAGCTCTGGCTACTGTATGTCAGGGCTCTACTTTGTAAGGAACGCAGGAAGTGGTCTGACTTGTTATCATTGCTTCTGTATTTAGTGCTTGGGCTCTAGGGAATTTATGTGCACTGATTTGTGATAACTAGAGAGTATTTCTTAAGAATGAATTACCAAATAATATGTTCTGTGCTTGTTTAGCTCTAGAACAAATTCTAAATAGAATGTTGAAAGTCTTGGGGTTGTTTTTTGTTTTGGTTTTTTTTTTTTAGTAGAAAATTATTGTGCAACTCCTCTTTAAGTAGGAAAGAATGTTAAAGTGTATGTGAGCAGATGGTGAGATTACTTCTGCTTAAGGTAACAGGGTTTATCTCTTCATCCCTTGTTCATTAAGATAGAAAACTGATTTAGATTTTGGGAGTCATTTTCCTGGTGGAGACCTAATATCCTATATTGATTCTCCTGAAGTTTTTTACCAAAACCCTATAAATTCCTCATTAGAAATAAATCTCCTCATGGCTCAATTTGCTAAATTAGTGCCAATGTAAATATACTTATTTTTTATGTAAGCCTCTGCAAGTGAAAATCTGGTTTGAAATTAATTTCCATTCCATATAAAGGGTTTGATCTGAAGGAGGTGGTCAGGCATCTATTCTGGTTCTTTGTTCTTGATATTAATAAAGTTTTGTTGCTGCATTTTTAAAGAACGTTTTATTTTGAAATAATGAATAGTGCTGAAATAAAATTACTTGGCAATACACAGGTACTTGACTGAGCAAATTGACTTTAGGCTGTAATCACATTTATTCAAAATTGCCACTAAGGAAGTGTTACTTTTAGGGAAACTGCTAGATTGGAGCCAGAGAAGGTCTGCAGGCTGATGTCTGATTGCATCTGGTCAAATACTTAAAGAAAATATTGCTTAAAGGTAACTAAGTCTCACTGCAAGAGACAGATTATTTTTTGTCAAGGCAGTAGATAAATCAAATCAGGTGTTGATATTTTTAGACCTGTTTTTAAATGAAGCAGGCAGTGTTGGTGAGTTACTGCTAGGGAAGTGTAAATATGCTGGATTTATACAAAGTATGAATGTGTCAATTTAATTTCAAATTTAAGGAAGAAGTGTGTTTGCATTCTTTAAGTGTTTGGAGAGTTCCGAGTTGTGCTGTTGAAGGTGAACAGATTGACAGCTGAAAACTAGTTATTACTGTTACCTAAAATAGTATGCAGCAGTTGAGATAAGAACAATCCTGACGTCTCTGAGGATTGTTTCTAGGTCTTCTGATGAACTCTAGTTGTGAGAAACTTCCGATGAATTCCTAAGGTATGGTCAGAAATGGTTCAGGTATCTGGTTTTCTCTTTTCTGGGATTTGCATTGAAACATTTTCTTCTAAGTGTTGGACAGGAGTTCCCTGCTGATAGATGGTTCAAATGGAGTTTGCCGTTCTCTTTGTAAGTGTTGGATAAGTTTAAATTCTGCTCAGCCTTTGGACTTAGATGGCTACAAAGTCAGAAGTTCAAAGTGAAGCTAAACTTGTGTGAAAATGTTAACTGAGGCAGTGTAGTTGGCATTTAAAAGAAGATCTGTTTTTGTTTTAGTCATGATTATGCCTAGGGAGCTTTTCTTATGCTTTATCACATGATCCATGCAGGATAAAGTTTAGCTAAAGCTATTGCAATTTTTTTCTGATTTTTTTATTAGTTTTTAACTTCAAACTGTTTGAAAATTGCAGACTGTTTATCAAATTTAACAAATTTATACACTGATTTGGTTTTAGAAGCTTCACAAGGACCAGGACTTAAATACAGTGATCAAATTGAGTGTGTGAGACTGTCTTGTAGAAATAAAAATAAAATTCAACTTTTCAGATAACTGCTGGTAATAATCTTCTATCTTGAGTACTAGAAGTCACTGGATTTGTCAGTGCAAGTGTGCAGTCAGACACTGACAAAAATGCTGCGCTAATGTAAAACTGTAAAATAAGCAATTCTTGAGTGATTGGGATTGCCTCTATGTTACAAATGGAAGTGCTGCAGTGGCTGTGCACCATATTTGAGTGTACATTTATCTGCAGCTGTGACTGTGGAACAGTGACTTATTGTGAGTAGGAGACTGCTTGGCAAGTATGGAGATCAAAGCTGTCAATTTCAGCAGAAAAATAAGGCTTCCTGCTTCCAGAGCTGCTGTTATATATAGTTACTTTGAAGGCCATGTAATCTGGAAATTTTTTCTTCAGAAATAATCACTTGCTGCTGTAATTATCAAGCAGTACCAGAATGCATTGATAATCTTCAGTTATAGCCCAAACAGTTCTGAGTAGTCTTAGAAAATAAGATCCTATTTAAGTTTTATGAATAAAATGCAGGAAATAATCCTGCTATTAAGAATCGTTAGGCAACAGCAGGACTGTGAAAACTGCGCTTACTTTGTGCTTCTGCTGCTTCTTGGAAAAGCCAAGTAGCAATTATTGAGAGGACTTCCTAAGTCAGGGTGTTCTTGCATATGAAAATTTCACATAGTAATTTTGACCAGGCGTGAGTTAATAAGGAGATTAAAGCCTTCTTGGGTATCTAGGCAGTCTGAGCAGTTGGTGTCAAGTATATCAGGCTTCTCATTAGGATGTTGTCTATGGCTAGTAAGCTTAAGCCATCTACAAAATCCTCAGTACGTCTTTAGGAGGAGATTGAGAATGGCTGTCCTGCTAACAGCAGGATGGCAAGTAACTGAATGCCACAACTGTGCTGTAAATTGGATGAGGGTAATGCACTATCTATAAAAGAACTCAGAAAAAAAGGTTTGGGTTTTAGTGGGGTTTTTTTTATTTGGTTTTTGGTTCTGTTTTTGTTTGGTTGGTTTTTTAATTTTTTTTAAATTTTTTTTTTTTTTTCAATCAATTCCCTGATCAGGTTCAACACTCAGCTGTGCAAGTAAGCAGTAGGTAGGACAGGACTTCTTCCTAATGGCGACAGTTGTGGCTTTAATGAATGTCAAACTCTGCAGCTTAATATGTTGCATGGAAAAGGGTCTGGTGTCTCCTCTTTTCTGTAGACTTCATCCATGTTGAATATAATTATCTCACAGAATGGATGCATCCTAATAATGCGTCCTTAAGCTACTCCTTAAGGCTTTATTTCCCAGGACTTTAGTTGAATGGTTTTCAGGGCTTTATAACTTGGTTAGTCTGTCACTCTTTCAGTCTTTCTGAAGACACCTTCTTTCATTTAAGTTATATCTGGTACCTGTAACATCAGTTGTGGTTTAATCTTGCTTTATGAAGGGTTTCACCTGAATTTATATTTTCAGACTTAGCTGAAATTTATATAACCTTTTGTAGTCTGTTCTTCAGGGTATAAGCCACTGAAATGAAGTAGATAAAACAAAAGCTTGGCCAGAGTCTTAAAGAATTTAAAGAATGTGTTAGAAATCTATTAGAAATCTTGCTGTCTGTGGTGGGTCCACAGAAGTACAGTTGGTTCATTTAAAGCATATATCTCTGGTCTGATTCAAGTGAGTGGATGGGGATGGAACCAGGAAATAAATCCCTGCTAATGGGTGTGAATAGTAATAAAGACAGAATTCCGGGTTATCTACATTATTTGCTGCAGAGAACTCTTGTAGAATGCTGCATTACTTAAACCTATGATGATTTACATCTAAAGGGCTCATCTAGTTCAGTGAAACTGTGTTTTAGTGAGGATTGCTGTTTATGTAACCCTCCTAGCAGAAACTCATTATTCATGATTTTTATCTTGCTACTTGTTATGCATACTAGCTGTTGCTGGAAGACATCTTATCTCCTGGACTCAGCTATAACCTGACTGTGTGTGAAAACTGTAGAATAAAGTAGAAATAATATTGAAAAATAACATAGCTCTTGTGGAAATCTCTTGTAAGATTATTTTAATAAAAGGCATAGATATTGTGGTGAATATAGGGAGTTGTATAATAGTATACTGAGCACAAGACTGGACTTAGAGAATGCAAGATGTCATTTTCTTGGTGGTGGCCTTTAGCAAAAGTTACCTGTCAGTTTCTTCCCTTACCTAGTAGTGAATGACACTTCCTTTAAGGGGCTGTTAAAGGGATTACTTAATGTGCAGCCGAACTTAAATTGCTTATTTTGCTTCTCCAAGAAATACAATTTCATAAGCATTGTTTCTCTTAGGAGGGTGAAGTACAATCAAGTGTTCCAAAAGGAAGGGAGGTCCTGCAGCATCCTTATGACCATCATAATCATGGTACAGCGGTTTGATAGGTCTGCTGGTTTTGTGATACATTGAAGTAAACTGGAAGTCCTCTCAATAATGTGCTTGATCAATGCTTTAGAAAGATTTCTACTTCTGAGATTGAACCTGGCTAGGTGCGCCGAATTGCACAAATTTGAAGACAGTTAGGTACCTGACTAGCTTTTATGCATCTCCAGTTTAGTGGTGCAAAAAGAAACAGTGTATTTACTCTACCTACTGGTAAGTAGTAGTAAGAAAAAGGAATGGGTCTTGCATAGTTCAAAGACTGTGAAATTAATTTTGTGGCTTCTCCTTTTAAGTTTGACACATTATCTCTCCCCCTGGAAAACAGTTGGTCTCTAAAATTTTCTGTCCTGAATTTCTGAAGGACATGTACAACCTTGTCAGTATGACTTACAGTTTTCCACATCTGACTTTTATGCATTTCTGTTTCATTTCGTTTCCAGATCTGCTAAATCTATTCCGAAGCCAAAGGTAGACAACCAGTACAAGGGAAGTGTTGTTCTTTAAATGGACATCTGCTCTTGCGGTATGGCCCAGATATCCAGTAACAATGGATTTAAACAGCGTTCATCACCACCTTTGGCAGCTGCAAGGTCAAAAGATGTGGACAAAGAGGAGGCATTGCAGATGGAAGCTGAGGCATTAGCCAAGATGCAGAAAGAAAGAGGTGTAACTGGTAATAGACACACTTTTCATTCCTTAAGCAGCACCAGACAAAAAGCACAGACTCATAACAAACAGGACCATGATCTCATGGTGTTTCCAGAGTCTGATGCCAAGGCCATGGAAGATAAACTAAGTACCATTGACATAGAAAAACTTACTCATGCTGAACTAGAGAAACTGCTGCTGGATGACAGCTTTGAATCTAGTAAAGTACCTGCGTTGCCAGTAAGTCCTATTTTGAGCCCATCTATGTCTTCGCAATTTTATCTTGGGCCTACAGGTCAGAGAAGACAGTGGATGCCTGGGATACCAGCACCTGTGACATGCACTTTACCTCCTATTTACCCCTCAGCTTCTTACACAAAACAAACTGGTGTATTTAATAATGGATTCCATCCAAGTATGTCCTCCTGTCACTCAAGAGAAACTGTTTACCTTGGTCTTCCAAGACAGTCGCAATACATTTCATACCCGTTGGCAGCTACTACGTCTTTTCATCCACAGGGAAGCCTACCTATATATCCTCCAGTACTTACACCAGAAATGGCACAAGTATTTGACAAAATTGCAAGCACCTCAGAATTCTTGAAAAATGGCAAGTCAGGCATGGACCTAGAAATGACTGCTGTAAATTCTGCAGTTTCTAACCTACCAGCCTCGGAAAACTGTGGGGACGTAAGTAAATTTGACTGGTTAGATTTGGATCCCCTAAGTAAACCAAAAGTGGATAGTGTGGAAACTTTAAATAAGGCAGAGAATTGCGGAGAGAAGGCTTCAAGTATGACTGCTGAAGATCCATGGGATGCCGTGCTCTTAGAAGAAAAGCTGTTAGTTACATGTCATCTGGAACAAAAAATTAATGGTAAATCTTCTGGAGCAACAGTTACAAGGAGCCAGTCCTTAAATGTGCGAACTACTCAGCTTGCAAAGTTTCAGGGCCAAACATCACAGGTATGTAAATCAGCATTTTTAAATTCCAGTGTAGTAGTTAAGAATAATCATAGTATTTAAAGACACTTCAAGGTCTGGATTTGTTTGTTAAATATTACTTGGCTTGAGCAGTGTCCAAATAATACAGTGTTACTGGCATATGCATGTATTAGTGTTATTCAGAAAATTGTATGTTGGTACTGAATGAAATCCCAAAATACCTCTGGCCTTGTGTAATCTTTCCACAGATACTAAGGAAATTGCTGTTTTTCAATACTCACAAAAAGAAAGGGAAATAATCTTTAGAACAATTAAATGTTTGTCATATTAATAAACATTTAAAGTAATGAGCAACTAATATGATACTACAAAATAGGTGGCAAGTTAGACACTGAAAGCTTTATCTTGAGGAGCCTTTATCTCAGATTTTGAAAAAAAAATAAATTTACCTTACATTTGAGCCTGTCAGCTTTTATTAAGAAAACAACAAAAAAACCCCCAACAGTTAGAAAATAGAAAGGTAGCATAGTCAAAACTTTTCTGCTCTCTCAGTATCATTCGCAGTATTTCAGATAACCACTATAAGTCTCGTTTGTAGGTAGAAAACTTTCCTTCTGTGTAGAAATGTAGAGAGATCGTAGTCTAATCTTTTGGTTATACTGTTCTGGAAGGTGGGATGTTTCTGGGTCAGAAACCCTGTACTTCTGTTCCAGAAGAAGGAAAACTATCTTTGTGGTTGGGCACAAAGGCAAAAGGATACCTTCTCTGGGGCAGGACAAAAGTGTGATTTTAGCTCTGGGATCACTTCCATCAAACTTTCAATACAAAAATGTCAATAGAGGATTTAATTATGAGACTCATCTTTTGGAAACTGAGTATATGCAGTTTGTATCAAGGATAAACTGTACAGCAGATGATCAACAGCAGTCTCACCTGGTTAATTATGCCTCCATAAGTGCTTCCTACCCTGCAGTCCAGTAAGTGACTGTAGATTATTTAGCTTTTCCTATGTTTTTAAATTCTTTCTATGATAATTGCATCATAAAAGTAGACATTATGTTTTATTAAAATATTAGTCACCTCACTAGAAAGTGGTATGGAAACTTTGATATTTTTATTTTTTGGTAGAAAGAGTACAAAGACTGAAGAAGAAGTCTTCAGTGGAAAAGTCACCATCCTGGCAAGGGTGATAGTGGCAGAAGAAAATTATACTTGTAGAAATTGGGGAGGGGGGGGAGGGGTAAGTAAAAGATTCCTTTGCCTCTGAGACTTTGGACTATATATTTTGAATCTTAGCTATTGTCTTCCTAGGTGTTTTTAACAGACTTAGGACATGCCATTTGAAAAACTCCAACTGTTACCAGTCAAGGATAGCTTCTGAACTACTACTTAAGTCTCCCCTGCCTCACCCTCCCAAAATGGGGGAGATTTTTTTCCTTTATTCTCAGAAAAAGCAATATTTACTAGACTTTGGCTTAAAGAGCTGTCTAAATTTCCATTGAAGTGACATTTTTGGCTCCTCATTCGAAGGATTTCCTGTTTTTTCTGGGCTAGTTGACAATATTCTGGCAAAAGTTTAATAGAAGGAGAGTGGAGAAGGTCCAAAATCAACCCTTTACCTCTGTTTCTAAGGGACTGCATTTTTAACATACATGTGTGAAGATCTTGAGTCTAACTTCATTTTATTTCTTTTCCAGTCACTGTTGAGCTCTGTTATATGAACTCAAGTTATCTCCTAGTATTTAGAAAGGCATGTAAATTTGGGCTTTACAGCAGTTTGCTTCTTCAGTTTGTTGTGTTACGTAGTGATGTGTTTGTCAGTTTTCTAGTGCTGGTTACTTGCTCGTTACAGGTAGGGGCATCCTGCTTGATACACCTTTATTGCATTTGCTTTATTCACAATGGCATCCCAACAGCACATATCAATCCTATAGTCAGTTAAGAGATCTGATTTTCCTAAGCGATCGTCTTTTTGAACAATTTCTTAGTTTATAGCAAATTCCTGCAGTGTATGCCCAATTGAATGTTCAAGACTTAGTTTTCACTTGTGTTCCTTGGTCTGTGGTTAACTACTTTTGGCATAATACTCCACTTCTAACCTGTATTATAAAGTTAGCTGACAATACAAGACTCTTAAGTTATCAGCAACGTTGTTTCTGCTGCTCATGCTGAGTTATTAAAGATAATAAATAGATTTAAAGCAGAGTCTCTTAAATGAATATCCTTTCAACATAACCTGTGGGGTTTGCTTTATCTGTTGCCCATCCTGTGCTATTACTTTGTTTTCTAGTTTAAATAATTTTTCACCTGGTATAAGAAGCTGAGTTATGTAGCTTATATTTTTGGCAGTTCTTTTGTATTTTATCCGCATTTACCTCTGGGTATATATTTCCTTCAAAGAATATCCTCAAGTCTTGCGTCCTAACTAGTCTGGATCATTTCGACTTCTTCCCCCACCCCCGTGAGTAACTCAAGTCTCACTGCACTTTTAAACAAAAAATATTAGTAAAAGTTTCTAGTGATACAGTTTGATTCTGTTATATGTAATCCCTTGAATCATAGATTGCTTTGAGTTTTGCTTCAGTATTTGTTGAAGTAACTATATATTCGGTATTCCCCTTTAATACTTGAGTGTTTGTCACTCTCATTTCTGAAAGCAGAGGCAAAATCATAATTTTGTCCTATTTTAGGTATTGTCTTCTCTACCTTTCCTCTCCGCAGAGCTGGTGTCTTGCGGCTTTATAAGCTCACGGGATTTAACTTAACTTTTTTTGGCAATTTACTTGGTTTTGTTTGGTGGGTTGTTGTTTTTTCTTTTGTTTTTTTTTTTTTGTTGGTTGGTTCTTGTTTTGTTTTTTAAGAGTAGTGGTATTTACAGAACACTTCTGGTTTTGCAGTCTGTGCTGATATGAACTACTTGTCTAGTTTGGCCTGAAGCCCTTTCTTACAAGTTATTTCCTGTTTTATAGCTTTTGCACCTCTTAGGTCTGCTCATCTGGAAGTCAAAGAAATTCAAATTCTGATTGTTGCTCAAAACTGAAATCATCTGAGTCGTCAATTTTTGAATAGATAGTTTATCCTGAAACTATCTTCCAAAAAGTGATCAAAAATTAGTATTGAAATTCAGCTAAAAAAGCAAGGAGATACTTAATGTTTGTAATTTTCCATGAGGAGATAATTTCCAGCAGTATATATCCCTAATAACCTTGGTTTTTTTGTTACCTAGCCAAATGTGACCCTGAGGTCAACTGTGGGTAACATAATAAACTTTTTTCTTTTCTTTCCTCATTACATTAGAATTTATTGTTTACCCTGGCTAAGCTTGCATGTGCACAGTTGCCTTGCAGGTCTCTAAACTTCTTTGAAATTAACAGCAGAATAACCTGAAAATTTTGCTGTAAATATTTCAAAAGTGTCACATAATGGTAAAAAGTTGCAATGCTGCGTTGCTGGTGTGACTTGGTAATCCACTTAGGTGGTGCTTTCATACTCTGGTTAGTGTTGCAAAGTGCTTTGGGTACTTATTTGTAGCATCACTTGGCTTAGTTAAAAAGGAGTTCCTAAATAGAGAAAATTTTGTATAGTCAGCTTCTTGTTTTCAAGTGATTGTGGTTGGTCTGGGGCACTCGCCAGCAGTTAATTTCACCTTCATCAAAGGTGTTTACCTTTTACGTGATATGTTAACTTTCCTTTTCTTTGTATGTTTTTTTTGTTTTGTTATTGTTTAACTGCTTAAATAATACATGTGCTGGATTGCACAGGTTTGTCAACAGGTCTCCTGCAGTTGCCCAGAAGCCTTTTTATGCAATGGAACTTGTCTGAGATATTATAACAGAAAAACTTTTTAAATTTAAGGTATTATCCATGCTTCTGAATCTTATTCCAGGTTTGGTGGCTTGATGGTCTCCTGCTTTAATTGCTTCCCATAGCATGGCTAATCCCCAATTACATAGCATTTATCCTTTTGAACTCTCAGTGTTCATGAAACCAATATCTTAGCTGAAATAACTTAGGTTTAAGTGCAATTCAAGTAGCAATTATGGGTTGTGTATATTAGCCTTTCCAAGTTTAGGCTGTACTATTTAAACAAGTTATTATGAGCACAAAAAAAAAAAAGTGCTAAAAGGAAAAGACCTGTCATTCCCTAGCATGTTACAGGTTTGACCAGCCTTTTCTGAGTGTAGTTGAACTACAATATATATGCTCAGTGAAATCAGATGCTCAGCTAACTTTGCCAGCTAATGATAAGTAACCCACATACTAGTTAAGCAGTTAATCACTATTTCAAATAAGAATAAATTGTGCTGATTTTCAGAACTATAGTCTGCTTTTTTTCTTTTTTTTTTTTTTTTTTTTTTTTTGACACCTTGGTATCTATAAGTGTTGTAAAAGCTGTGGATGTAAAATGTAACCGGTCAGAAGGCTTTATCCTCTGTGTGTAATGACCCTGGGTTAGGCATGAGCAAGTTCTTAATGATCAGTTTATTCCAGGGGGTATCTGGCTGGAGTTTCATTAGTGCTTCAGGCAGTGGTGGTTGTTAGACTACATGCTGTTGAGTTACTCTTCAGCACCACTGGTTCTTCCAGTTGCTCTCTGCTTTTTGCTCACACTAGCATTTGTATGGCTGGATTGTGGATTGCATCAGAAACTGATATGGATTAAAGACTGCTGCAGTTTTTTGTTTGTGTTTGTTTTTGCTGTTGGTTTGGTTTTGTTTTTTTTTTTACGTTTATTGGATCTTGTTGTTTGAAACTGCAATTCTCTTTTAGCAATTATTTTTTGGTTTGAATACTTCAATGATTGTGGTTTATGTATTTGTGAGCTGGTGGGTGCACATGGCATAAGGAATTGAAACAGCAGTCATTTCATACCACGAGATTAGTTCCAAGTTTAGTGTTCTGAATGCTGTTTCCTTCCAGTGTACAATTTTTCTTTTCCTCCTTTGTAGGAAAAGGTAATCATGGGCAGAACTTGTGTAATGGTTCTTTCTGGAACTACACTGAAGGCTGAATCATCGATGTGAAAGGAAAAAGCCATTTGTCTTCCTCCTTTGGTTCAGCAAAATCTAGCCAAATTCTAATGCAACAGGTCACTGCTGAGAGCTCAGGAACTGCTTGTAACTTCATCTTAACTGATAATGATGCTGTCAGATAAATCACCCTCTGTAAAGAGTCCAGTGAGCTTTAATGCTTTTCAATTTAGTTGCTATGTTGCAAGTCTCCTTACAGGACTTGACGTAAAACTAATAGTAAACCTCAGACTCATGAAAGTCTTTTATCAACACATGGCTTTGCTGGCTATAGGTATATGTTTGCAGCTATTTAAATACTGTATTATCTTTGAGTTGCAGAAAGACAATGGGACCACTGGCAAGCTGACAGAAAATGTGCTTCTCCAAGAAACTGAAGGGCAGAATCAAGAACTGTCAGCTTTTTCTCAAGCAGTTACAAAGTAAGAAATTTCTAAACACAAATCAGCTTTTGGAAGGAGAAAAAAAGAAAAAAAAAAAAGCTGAATAATTAATTTTCAGTTAGGTTAACCGGGCCAGTCCTACCTTTTTTTGCTTGATGGAGTGGATGTCAGTATGTGTGGGTTTCCCTTTTTTTTTCCCTTATCCCAGTTTTTCCTGGTTTTCTCTTGTTTGTTTTTTTGTTGTGGTGGTTTTCGTGGGGGTTTTTTTGTTGTTGCTTTTGTTTGTGTTTGGGCTGGTTTTTTTCCCCAGCTCCTCCCTTCCCCCTAGGAATGCAACAGAACTGTAAAGGTTTTTGGTACCAAGGTTTTTGGATTATCATATTTCCTCTTTGTTCTTTTGGTCCTTTGACTTTTCCTGGTTTTTTCCCTTGTTTCTAGAATACCTTTTTATCCTCAAACTATTTTTCTGTATCTACTTCTACTATCTTTTTAATACAATTTCTTTTGAAAGAATTTGGAGTTTTGTGTGCGGGTTTTTTCTTTTTTCCTTTTTTTTTTTTTTTTTTTTTTTTTTCCTTTTTCCTTAGTTGATACACCTCACTAAATCCTGTCAAGCAATGGCTTTCCAGCCCTTAAATGCTCTAATTCTGAGTGCTTCCATGACTGGAATTCTGTGACAAATAAAACCTTCAAACTTGTTCCTGTTTTGATCAGGCGGTGAAGTTTCTTAAGGTCATAACCAGAGAAGGTGGGACTTGATAACTCATAATGCTCTTTCTTTGGTTTTGTTTTTGCTTACTGCCACAATTAAATGAGTTCTGGTTTTTGGTTTTGTTTTGCTTGCTTCCTTTACAACACAAACTAGGAGCCTTGCCTTTTTGTCTCTCAAGATCAAAATCCCAGAAATAACGGGGGAAATAGAGATCTTTGAATCTGAAGGATTAACAGCTACTTCTAAAACCAGGAATGTTTATAAAAAGAAATGCAAACTCTTTAAAACCAATAAGAATTCATATAAAACTTACTGATTAACAACATTAAGAGAAATCTCACATAAAAGAGGCTTATTACAACAGTTTCTAATTAAATGTAACTGTTGCCTTTTCTTTCAAGACCCTGTGCTTAAAATGGAACTTCCATGACTTGAAATAACTATTTTCTGTATAGTATCCAAGTTCAGATTAGACTTCTGAAAACTGAGACATCTAAAAATTTTTTTGGTCTCTTGCACATAAAGGAAATTATTCTTTTTAAAAAGATTTTTTCAACAAATTCTGTGGGTTAGCTTTTTAAAAACTGTTTTGGGGCTTATCTTCTACAGAAGCTGCGTATGTCTTATAAGCATTGAACTATTAAATATTTAAGCTGTATGGAAAACGTGCCTAATTATAAGCTAGGGTTTTTTTTCCCTGTGTAACTACTATGTGTGTAATTGCTCTGGGCAATGTTCTATTGACAGTAGAAAAATTAAATGCTGTTTTGTACATCCAATTTAGATAAAGAGCAAAAGGTAGTTTTTACTGTTCTGGTTTGTGGTTGTTACCATGTTATATTGCTTTAGTCTTAGACTTATCCATTGCAGTGTTTCATAAACCTTCTGTACTTTCAGATTGAGGACCAAGTTTCCGTATGCTAATCGGCAAACAAATCCAGGCTTTGTGCTGAGTCCAGTTATGCTGCAAAGAAATATAAGTGGGGAGAATGCCAGTATCAAGGTTTCTATAGAAATTGAAGAATTCCAGCAACCAGTAACTTTCACGTGTGATGGTATGTTTCTGCTTTTCAAATTGGAGTTTGCTTGTGAGACTTAGAAGGGTGGGTTAAGCATACACTCTGTCCTGGCCAATGGCTTTCAGTTGTTGTAAACCCTGAGTCTCAGGTGTATGGATTACTCATAGGGAACATGGAAAAGGTAACTGAAGAAGCAATCTGTTCTGGGTCACTGCCTCCATCAGAAAATATTTAGAAGCTGAAAAAATAAAACCTTTCTTGAAAAAGGAAAGGCCAGCAAACCAGAAGTGCCATTCTAGCCACAGCTGGGAATGTTAAACCAATTTTTCAGGAGTTTAACCTACGTTATGGTTATTGTGGGGACAACAACATCAGGACACAGATTCTTAACTTTAATTTTTTTTTTTCCAACATACTAACGTGTTTAAATAAACTCTTGCAGGCTATATAAATTCAGACAAATTGTTGGGAAATAAAAATCAGCATGGAAATTATCTATTACTTGAATTCAATACACGCTTATGAACGCAAACACTAAAATAATGCTGTCACTGTGCCACAGCTAGCCAGCCCAGTTTTAGAAGTAACCAGGAGTATTATTGAGCTTGAGGTGAAACTTTTGCTTTTGCCTTGTACATAAATTTGTATTTTCTGTGCAATCAAGACTGCACAGCATGTTTGCACTAAAGGCTGTAACTCTGGATGTTGTCCTATTGTGGCAGTTCATGGTGATAAAATAACTGATGATAAATTGCCTCAGGAGCAACATGATTTTAGCTTCTCTAATCTGTGGTATCTTAGCCCTTGTGGGGGTTCCCATTCTCAGACTGTGATGCCTGGTAGAGGATCTGTGCTGTGGTAGGTTTTTATTATTTGGTTCTCTAACAGTGTTAGATGTGTTAGACTTGCTTGTTCTCAAAAGATACAAAGTTGCTCTATTACTCACTGGAACTAGCTGCTTCATTCAATAACAAGTTCTTAATGCATACGTGCTTTCATTCTGTATTAATTTGCTAGACCTTACAGTTATTCTGCTGTGTTTTTATACTCTTTTGTTAAGAAATTAGGTGGAATGTAAGTGTAGCCTAGGAAGGGTTTCTGCCCTTCGTCCTTGAGTTTATACTTTCCTAATATTACAGGCTTAATGCTTTCCTACGAAGGCTTTGGTAGCACACCTAAACTGTTCTGGCTTCAGCCACTTGTTTCTAGAAGTTCTGTGAATATCTTGGAATGTATTTTGCATTTTAGCCCCAGGTATCTTATTTGTGCTTTCTGCTTTCTTCATTTATCTGATGCTGACACTAATCACAATTAAAAGTACTTGCCTTCCATAGCCTCTGAAAAATGGGTATCTGTAGTTCCTATGTGACTAGTAATAGATGTATTTAAAGTGATTCTATTCCTTTAATTCCTTCTGTACTTGGTCAAGTTGTTGCGTACCTTACTGTCCTAATGCTAGAAGTCCTTTAGTATAGCTTTTCAGTCCTTCACAGAAGAAACTGAAGCCTGCCAGTGTTTGGACAACTCAGTGTGTAGAAAGGGTCCAGGATGACAATGGATTAACTTCAGAGTTTATCTTGGGTATACCTGTATTTTTTTTTTTTTTATTTTGCATTTGTTTATTAGACAAACAAACGTGGAAGTACAAGTCTACCTGAATAGTCATAGTGTGTCAGTAAGAAATTAATGTCCTCCAGTAAGACAGAGGGCAGGGAAGAAGTATTTGGTAGCATTATCTTTGCATTATTCCACTAGGTGTTGTAGGACTGGCAGACCTTTCCTGATGCAGCCTGTGACTCTAGTCTATAAACTGTTGCTGCATCTTTTTTCCTCTAACCACCACCATAATATCTGCTGAAGGTAGTGCAGGAGCTTCACTCTAGATTAATAAGTTAAAAAGCCTTAATAATGAGTTGAAAAGTTTCTGAATTTATGCCTCTTTTCATTGCTTGTTCTTGAATTCCACATACTTGTTCTTCATATGATATCAAATACCTTTATGCTTATAATAGTTAGTCATCTGTTACTGAAACAAAGCACTTGTGTTATCTCATGGAAAAAACTGTTGTGGCATTGCCTCTCTGAATCCACCATAGTAGTAACATTTCTTTCTTTCTGAAGATTTGGGAAAATTAGTAAGGTTGCTGGAGGAGGAAAAAAGCAAAAACAGTCTGAAGGTACTGATAAAAAAAATGCTGTTATGCAGTGGCTTTTTATGGAATTTTGAGGTACTTACTGACATGGTTTATAATGATTTAGGAAGATCAGAAACTAGGTAGGGAGGGGTAGAGAGCATTTTGTATTTAAAGTATTTATGGTGTTAAATATATCTGTATTTTTCATCAGTGACAGCTGGTGGCTGTGGGAGAATTGATTTTGGGTTTGACTGGGATTATTTCTTTCACTCTGTAGCTGCTGGATGGAAGAGAAGGACTTTTAAAAAAAGCAGTTGGAGCTTGAAAGTGCTGATAGAATTGCTTTTTGCAAAGGCATGGTGATGCTTTCTGAGATCTCATCTGTGCAATCTGGAAACTGGCCTTGACAAATGGAAAGAAAAAAGGACTTTCAGTAGGATTTGCCTCTGATTCAGCTAATGGTCACTTCCTCAAAAGCAGAGCAAATAGAAAAGTTCCATGTCCAATTCTTCAGATACTGATTTTTAGACTAAGTGGCAAAGCCTGTCTTTATGTAAAAACTCCTGGAAAACAGGCTGCGGACTGTTTTTGTACTTCTGATCAAGGGACTACACTGTATCCTAATTTAGAAAGGATTTATTGATTTGTTAAACTACAGGCAGGTTTTATAATTGCCTTTCTTTGTGAGGAAAAAAAAACAAAAAAAACCCAAAAAATTAAGACCTCAGAGTATGAAATTTAGGAGATTATAAAAGCATAAGAATCTTCTCTATGAGTATAAAAATAAATTTCATTAAATAACTACAGTTTGTGAGTGAATAATTGTTAGTATTACTTCATTTATATTTAACTTTTAGATGTAATTTCTTTAAACAGTGAGTTCGCCTGTTGAGCTTATAATAATGCAGGCGCTTTGCTGGGTGCATGATGATTTGAATGAAGTGGATATTGGCAGCTATATCCTGAAAGTCTGTGGTCAAGAAGAAGTTTTGCAGAAGTAAGTAAACTCTTCTTCGTTAATATTTAACTTCATACCTTTTCATGGCACAGTTACTGGAAAGTATGTCTTTAATGATTAAATGTGTGAAAGCAGCAATCTTAAAAACATGGGAGAGTCACACTTTTCACAAAGATCAGAAATCTCTAGAGTTGCTCTGGGATGCAGCAAAGTGAGTTCTTAGCACCTTCCTAGAAATCTGTTCTGATCTGCTGTCTGTTGTGTTGAACAAGCTTTTTCAGATGCAGATTTCTAGAGCATTTCTGTAGGTGGATATTGTAGTTTTCAGCTGCACTTCAGATTCCAGCAACCATGAAAAAATTCTACTGATAACTTCTGATTACTAATAATTTGTGTTACTTGTTTTTTTTGTTTTGTTGGTTTTAGTGGGGTATTTGTTTGGTTTTGGTTTGGTTTTGGGTTTGGTTGGTTGGTTTTTGTGTTGTTTTTTTAATTCCTCCCCCTCCCTCCCTCCCCCAAGCTAATGATTTACAAATCCCCATTAGTTTTTTGGGTTAGAATACTTGGTTTCCATGTTAGCCACAGTAGATAAGAGCTTTAGCCAAAGTACAGGTATCTGTAATAGTAGACTATAACTTCTGCAGAAGTGAAAATCAGATCAAGTAGTATGGTGCGGAGGTTAATTCACATTTCATTATTTTGAGCCAACAGGTTCCCTCAGATATTCCATGTGAGGGGTGGGGGTTTTTTTGGTAAACACTGCATACTTCTGATGTAACTTACAGCGCTTTTTTGTTTAACAGTAAGCACTGCATAGGAAGTCATGAATATATTCAGAACTGTCGGAAGTGGGATACAGAAATCAAACTGCAGCTCTTGACCCATAGTGTAATATGCAGCTATCTTGCACGAACAGTAAGTACCTCCTAAACTGCAGCAGCAATGTAATAAATTTTCACAAGGCAAATTATATAAATACAGATGATATTTCTTATTTGGAAACACTGTAGCTGGAAAATGTATGCAACCATTTGGAGTGAACTTGAGGTCTGAAAACACAAGCAACAAATCTTGAGTTAAATAAAAGTTGAAAACAGTTTTTGCATTTAATTAGGTATGTATCAAACCATAGACAAAGGGAGAAATATTTGATTTCTGCGTAGTTAAGCATTTGTTTGCTGTATCTTCCCTCTTCCCCCTGTCCCAATATGTACATGCTTCATAGGCTGTTAATTTCTTTTTCCCTTTAAAGACATCACTTTCTATCTTTTCCTTTTGCTCTATGGGTATTAATAATGAAACTTATAAAACAGCATTAGAAATCATAGGTAATAAATCCAGTTCTCATGTTTCTAATGTTTTATTGCAGGATGATGATGACAGATCACCCACACATCTAACCAAACACCTCTACAAAGTAGAAAAGCCTTTCAGAGAGCCTGTTATAAGGTAATATTATGTGGTTGGTTTAGTAATCAAGCCCTCTGCGGAATTTCTGACTAAGGTTATGTTATGCTCTTGTCTTTGTGATCAATAACTACTATTTTTTGTAGGTCTTCTATTGAAGAGCTTTTTGATGTATATCACAAGCAAGTTAACATAGCGCTTAAAAATGAGGTAAGGTCATTGCAAGTTATTGCTGAACCAAAAGTAGCATGAGAAAGTTTATTAATGAGATAGATGGGGAAAAAAAACTTGCAGGTATTCTTGGGGAAACTGAGATCTGAACAAGCTGCTAAATGTAAGCTTGTAATCATGGATTTTTAGGTTGCTTTCCTCTTTTCTTCCTAGCTTTTCTTGGAAATAAATTATTACCTAATCATCAGAATTAGAAATGTATCTTCCAAGTCCTGGGGTGCAAAATAACATTTTTCCTCAAAAATCTTGAAAGAGATTAATTTGCAGGAATAGGGAAAAGGTGTGAATTCTGACTGAGCCAGTTGTCAGCCAGAAATGACATATTGATAGCAGATACACATCTACGCAGGTGAGCATTAATTGTTGTGTAGAATTAGAGTAACTGAAGCATGTTTGGAGCATACAAGTAAGGTCTACACAAACTGTGATAATTTCTTATTCCGCACTATTGGATTAATTTAAAATATCCTGTCAAAATCATTGTCTGTTTCAGTGTATGATAGGTAGTGATTTGGAGTGATTTCCCAAATGCAAAGGCAACCTGAAGATGCTTATTTCTAAAAGGAGAAGCTTAGTTTAACTCATAGTAATGTAATTTGGAGACGTAAATTCTCAAACATTTGCTAACTGTGTTCCTTAAACTGTTTCTATAAGAACAATCTTGAAATTAATGACTTAATTACAATACTTCTCATTTCCACTATGTTTGTTTGCCTCTCAAAGGAATGCAGGCCTGGACAAGCTGATGTCCACTATTTACATATTCCCTTGATGTTATTTAATTACCTTGATGGTGATTCACCCTGTTCTCAAGGGTAATTTTGAATACAGTCTTTTTGTAGAAGAGTGAGATGTTACTACTTCTTAATATGGTGGTGGTTTTGTTGCTTTGTTCTTGCAGCTGCTTCAGCTTGCTTTTTTAACTGTGATTTCAGAGGCTGAGGCGAGGAATGCAAAACATCTCAATTCAGGCTTATGTTCTACTCTTTCTACAGTCTTTTTAAGGATGAGAGATGTAGCTTGTGATGATGATCAGGTTCAAATATCATCAGTTACTGCATTTTAAATTTCACTTACTGAAGTGAATTCCTGTACATATTCAGTAGCTGAAGCTTGTTAATCAGTGAAATGAGATAAAGCAATCCATAAATAACTTGTACATAGCCTTTGAATTTTATTCAGATTAATTTGAGAACCTGTGAGGAAAATAGCAGTGGAAATTTTGCTTTTCATATGTCAAAACAGCTGTTATGTTTAATATGTTAGCTTTGAAAGTATGGCTTAAATATTTACAGTGTCTTCTGACTTATATGGTTATTTTCTCACCAGGACAAAGTTAATTGTTGCCACGTAATTCCCAATCCAAAAACTTTGTGGTTTAAATGGCTTCTTTGTTATCCATTTGTAGGAAGGTCATGAGAATATGTCTGGGGGGAGGGGGAGTGTGTAGGCCAGGAATCAGTTTAGATTTTGAGGGCATGTTACACTAATTCCTCTTAGTTGTAAGTGACCATAAGTAATTGTGAAAGAAACTTGTACATAAAGCCTTTAAAAAGTGAACAGTTATTTTGAAGCGTATGTTTTCATTTTCTACATGCGTTCTTTAAAGTTGGATTAGGACTTTGCTTATACTAAACTGCAAACAAAAAAGACTCCTGTGAATTGTGCAACCTCCCTTACTTTCCTTCTGCAAGGTTTTGCATTTGCACTTACATTTTTGCATTTGTATTTACTTTTTTGCATTTGCATTTACATTTTGCATTTGCTGCATATGGAAGAACCGTTTAAATAATACGTAAGGCAAAAGTTGCAACAGACTTTTTTCCGAAAGTATATTAAAGTGAAATAAAAAAGATGAAGTTCCATTATGGAAGCTATACTATAGTGTAAGTGTGATATAAACCTATATGCTTGTTTTGAGAGGGCTGAAGTTGAAATGCTGCTGCTTTAGCATTCCTTCCTCGCTCTAATTTAATATCCTTTTTTTAATCTACACTTACTGTGCCATGAGGGAACTTGAGCTTAATATCTCATTCAGTAATACTTGTCTGCCAACAGCTTAATAGAAAAACAGTTGGAAATCTCAGTGTGTCCCAGGACCCTATACTATAATCCATACTAATATGTTTTTGGCATTGATAACTGTGCTGTAGGGAAGTTCTCAATACTGAAGTTATTGTTTAATTCTTTCATCACAGTTTAATGTAATTTGAGATACGCATCTCATAATGAAATTTTCTTGGCAATACGTTTTATTAAAAAAACATAATAATCAGTACTGGGTTTCATGGTTGTGATCAGATGAATCTCTCTCTTACTAGAACCAGCATAAAGCAGTAGATCATGTAATTAAGACTGTCAGAAAAATCTGTTCTACATTGGATTGTGTAGAGACTCCTGCAATAACGGAATCAGTAAAGAAGCTAAGAAGGGCAGTTAATCTTCCAAGGACTAAAAATGCTGAGGTAAACTTTGACACTAAAAATTGTATTCTGAGGTATGCTTCTTAACACTGACAAATACTACTTCATAATCTTTTGTAGCTGAAAATACCTGCAACAGTCCAGTCAGGGTTATGTTTTGATTTCTTGTTTTTTGCCTTTTATTTTACCTGATAGCTTCCATTTTATTTTAACATCTCTTTGCTGTTAATGCATTAACTGCTACCTTACAGAATCCTGTTCTGTTCCAAATAGTGACTTTTTTAAAACTGTTTTAAAATACTCATTCTGTAACTACAGATTTGTATTGCAGCAGATGCTACTAAATCTGACCAAGGGAAACTGGCAGCTAGCTTATGCCCGCTAAAATCAATGCAGTTATGCTTAAAGGAGGAATTCACATAATGTGCTTTCTGTTCAGTATTTATGTGAATAGCAACAGCATGTTAAAACTCTTAACAGTTCATGCTCCTGCATTCCTGAGTATATGGACAAAAATAAAATCTCTCAAATAGCACAATTTTGATGATAAAACTGCCTTGAGCAGAATTGGTCTCAAGGCACGATGTCAAAACAGTCATTAGTGGAGAAGTATGCGCATAAGAAGTAGCTTTGTGTCGTGAGCTGGTAACTCAGTTCCATGTAGCCATTCTCTCACTTCCCCCCCTTCCTCCCTTGCACTCCCGGAGGGATGGGGAGGAGAATCTAAAGAGTGTAACTCCCATGGGTTGAGATAAGTACAGTCCAGTAAGTAAGATATAACACAAATCACTGCTGCTGCCACCAATAATAATAATGATAAGGAAAATAACAACAGAAGAGAATAAAACTGCTCACCACCTGCCAACTGATACCCAGCAGTGATCTAGCCCTTCCGGGTAACAGCCCCCAGTTTACATCCTGGGCATGATGTGCTGTGGTATGGAATACCACTTTGGTTAGTTTGGGTCAGGTGCCCTGTCTCTGCTTCTTTCTGGCTTCCCCTCCTCCCTGGCAGAGCATGAGACTCAGAAAGTCCTTGGTCAGAGTAAACATTACTGAGCAGCAACTAAAAACATCGGTGTTATCAGCACTGTTCCCAGGCCGAAAGTCAAAACCACAGCACTGCACCAGCTACTAAGAAGAAGAAAAATGACTGCTACTGCTGAACCCAGGACACCTTGTGATGCTGTTTCTGTTCTCCTGGTGCTTTATTAGAATGGTGGTTCATGTGCTGTTCTATTCACTTTGGGCTTCATCAGTTCTGTGATATATTTGTAATACTGAACAGAAGTCTTGCAAAATGCATAGACCAGATACAGTTGTTGCAAGAACTGAAATTCTTGCAGGGAAGTTCAGAAGTTGTATGAAGAAAACTTGATGAAATAATGTGTTAAGTATTTCTTCAATGTTTGTTTTTTTGATAGAAGAAAGCTGTCAAAACAATTACAGTGTAAAAATAAATTCCAAAAATAATGCTGTCCCAGTAGAATTTGAAAAAGGTGGTACTTTATCAGTAAAACCCTGCAGTTCTCTTGTGATGAACATTGGCTTAAACAGTAATGTTTATGAAGGCATGTAGAGATTGCATTCAGAAATGAAACTGCTAAAAAGATTGGACCCAGTTGGCACCTAAGCCTTATATTGTTTGCTTTTCTTAGTAATTGTTTTATGGTTGGAAGAAGTGGACAGAATGTTAAAGAAAGCAAGACATTGTCAAGTCAAAAATCAAACGTATAGTGCTGTTCTGACAGTTTTGTATCCTGTCATCCAAAAGCACTTGGACTACTTGACAAGTATGGTGGAAAGATATGGTAACCTTTCTGCAAGGGGAAAATGATGTGATTTCTGTAATTTTTTTCCCCCCTCTTAAGTTTTTGCATGTTTTTTATAAGAATGTGAAGTTTGGTAATTAAAACTGAAAGTTGACAAGATGTTCAATTAATAGATCAAAAGTGTAAGAAGAACTTTATTTCTTCAGTAGCAGTTCTGGGAAGCTGCTTAGACTTTTTCTGAAGTGTTAGGAATTTCACTGGGTTTTGTTTTTAAATCACAAGCTTAGTTTTCGTTAAAGTTTTAGTTTTATCAGAAGCTGAATTTGGCCTGAAACCCTTCCTTGTTAGAAGGGAGTAAATTCTTGTGATCTGTTTGTCACCTGTTGGCTTTGACAGTGTCCTTGCTGAGAACAGACATTGCTGTAATACTGTATCGTGTTTAGACTTCAATTCTAGCAGACCAAGAAGCAAACACAGCAGATAGCATAAAGTAACAGTACTTACTGTTCAGTTTTGTCAGTTGCTTAAGTTTTTTTTCAGTAAACTTATAGTAAATCTGCCTACAGAAGATATGTTAACAGATGCCACAAACAAAACATCTGTTCAGGCTTAAATTACCAGGTAGTAGAGCTAACAGCTTCTGCATTTGTCTGTAAAAGCCTTGGCCAAGTTTTGTCTCTTGTCAGGATATTCTGAACAATATTCCAATGTACTGTGTCTTTTAAAAGTTGATAAAGAATATCAAAATAGTTGTGACTTGAAAAAGCGTGAGTTTTTGAACTTGGTGAATAATTGCAGCATGATATGGAAATTGTGATGGTGTCAGTTAACTCTTGAGGAGCTTTGAGTAAAAGGATGTTGCATAAACCCAAATATGGGTCTAATTCAGATGTTTTGTAATTTCTGTATACTGTATATAAGACAAATGGAAAATTCCTGTGGGTTTCTTGGTATTGACATTTGCTTTAACTTCACTGTGCAGGTATCCTTAAAGTGTGGTGATGACACTAGCAAGAGCTCATCCAGTGAGTAAAGTTTTTCAATTTTATTTAGAAACTGCTTTCAGGTGGCTGTTCAGGAATATATGCATTAAAGATAAGTTATAATTTAGGTTCACTGCAGCCTGAAAACCCTCTGAAAGTGAGTATAGACCAGTTAACAAGAGCAGTTGAAGCCCTTCTGCAACTCCACATGAGTTCATGTAGCAGTTCTGCAGCAACTTCTCCAAAAGTTGGTAAGAGTACCAAGGAGGCATGGACTGCCACAGAACACCTCCAGTTCACAATATTTGCTGCTCATGGAATTTCTTCTGGTTGGGTATCAAAGTGAGTAATTTATTAATTGTAAAATTCATCCTTTACAGATTATTTTTTGTGTAATTTACTTTCTTTTCCTTGTCCAGTTATGAAAAATACTACTTGATTTGTTCGCTGACCCATAATGGAAAAGATCTGTTTAAACCTGTTCAGTCCAAGAAAGTTGGCACATACAAGAACTTCTTCTACTTGATTAAATGGGATGAACTGTAAGTGACTTCAGCACATCAAAACTCACTAAAATATTTCAGTTTAGCTAGTACCTAGTCATTCAAGCAACTCTTGCTTCTGATTCCATTTGAAGTGTTAAAAGTGTGTGATGCATACTTCCCAAAATCAGAAATAATATTCTGAATTGTACTTCACTATTCATTTTAAAAGTGGGGGATGGAAATGTTGGACAAGTGCCCTCTGTTAGTGTGTTTGTAGTATGCACTTATATGAGTTGGGAAGGTCGTAACATAACTTGTAATGGGAACAGTTTGTGCTGCTTAAAGAAAGATGCACACAACTTGCTTATAAGCAATGATCAAATTATGTGAATGGGGAGGAGAAGGAACTCACTTTTACTAACATTAATATTGAATCACTTTTTATTCTTAATAAATTGTAACAACTTTGCATCTGAATTTAAAAATCTAATTTAGGATTATTTGTATATAGAGAGCAGATGCATAAGTTCTTAAGAGTATCTGTCTGTAGCATATGGGAATGTCTGGTTTGAGCTACTAAACTTCTTTCTCTTTATGGGGCAGGAGAAGAGGGTAGAAAGGCAGAAGGAAGGGCATGCAGAGAAGAAATAAGGAGAGGATGGCAGGTGATATAACTGAGAGGGAAAAACATCCTTTTTTTCATACCTGTGCACAGCTTAGTCTTTACTGCTTTAATGGTTATCAGACAGCCTGTCATAAGTGGAGCATCAGATGAGCTCCACATTGCCCTCTATCTATTTTCCTAACTGTTTTTGAAGGTCAGCGGTAGACCCGGAGGAATATCCTTAAAGTTTATAGTACAGATTTCAGACCAGGCATGGGAATTTCAGATTCTAGAATACTTGACTTCAGAGAGTACTTCAACTTCCAATTTATATTTTTTTTTTCTTTTTTTTTGGATGATGCAAGGGATTGATTTTCAGATTTTTTGTTGGCAAATACCACTGTATTACAATGGAAAATGTCATAGATTATAATTATTGTAAGCAGGTTATAAGCAGTGTTTTATAGTGTAACTGGCTTAGTAATACATCGTGATAATTTAAAATGATATTTTGATGTGTTACAGAAGAATCGAACTTACAGAACACTTTAAGCAATAGAAACAGTGTAAGCAAAGATCTGAGTTTAATTTGCTAATTGAGGTATATAGTCCTCAACTGCTTTCTTTATGGGTGCTGGTTTTGTACCATTTGAATTTAGCTTTTGGGAGTTCTGAGTAGATTCTTTCATTTGGATGGGAAACTATTGTCAGCTGACTCTGAGAAGTTAAGAGGTGGCTAACATGGAATTCTGTGTCCTCCTAGTGAGTAGAGTGGGAAGACTGGTTATGCTGGACAGTGCAGTTCTGTGTAAGGAATGTAATCTAATAGACAAAGATTAAAAGAAGTTGCTCAAAATCTGGCTACAGAAGTGTAATTTAGCAGGTTTTTCAAACTATTGATGTGGGAGATAAGTGGAGCAGAATATGACTGCATGGAAATTTAACACTTGAATTTCAATGTTAATGAACTTTTTGAAAGCAAGACACATGAAAGGATTATACATATAAGCCAGTAACTTACTGTCTCTTTTCTCTGACTTATTTTTAATAACTTTCATTTTACAGAATAATTTTCCCCATCCAAATTTCGCAGTTGCCTTTGGAATCAGTCCTATGTCTGACTTTGTTTGGAATCCTAAATCAAGGTAGTGGGAGTTCTCCTGATGCAAATAAGCAGAGAAAGGGTCCAGAAATTTTGGGTCAGGTTTCTTTACCTCTCTTTGATTTTAGGCGGTAAGTATCCAAAACATGGGTAAGATTAATATGATTTACTCTATATAAAGCTTACTGCACTCCCATAATTAGAGAAACTGCTAATCTGCCACTGAATGTAGTAGACTATGATAAAAGTAAGACTCACTAAACTATATTGCTATGGAAAGAATACCTTCAATTAAGTAGAGTACAAAACACAATCCTTTGTAGTATTTCCATCTGACTAGCTGGAAGAACCTTACCTGCTGGATAAAGCCGATTACTGTTTATATGAAAGCAATTTTATTTGCAAGAAATATTCATAGTAATGTGAGCCAAAAGAGGTCATGTTAGTACTAACTGTAAGTATGCAGCAATTGAGTAAGTACAACTCAAGTTACCCTTTGAGGAATCCATTGACATTCAGGTGTTGCCCTGTAAGTTATATTAACTTAAATGTGTCTGCGGGTGTCACTGCCTACTGAACTGATAGCCTGCTTTCAATTGAAAGAGCATGGTCTTGGTAGGTGGCATTTCATGAATTCTAATACCCGGTACTGGCTAGAGGCACTTCAGTCAGTATTCATGTATTTCAGCAGATAAAGCATGACCTGCCAGTTCTCAGCCAGTACATGAGCCTTGGTGACAGGGAATGCAACTTTGAATTATAGAATCAACTAGACTGGAAAGGATATTTAAGATAATCCAATCCAACTGTTAACCCCAGGACTGCCAAGTCCACCACTAAACCATGTCACTAAAGGCCTCATCTACATGGTTTTTTGAGCACTTCCCAGGATGGTGATTCCACCACTTACCTGGGAAGCCTGTTCCACGTGCAAAAGAAAGTGTTTGCAGCAAGCTTTGGATTTAGCAGGAATAGTACCTTGTGCACTACAAAACAGACCAGAATCCTGACAGGTAAACAATGTGTTATGCTTCTATCATGTCACTGGAAAAGAATCACTTTTGCCTTCAAGCTCTCATAAGATAGGAAAATAAGCTCTTACTGTCACCTACTCCTGATTGTAGAGCAAAATATAGTAATGGCTCAAATTTTTAGAAATAAAAGACTTTTAAAATCTGCAGTATTTCTAAATAATGTTATTCGTTAGAGGCGGTTTTGCCTTGTCTTCCAATTATTCAGTGCTGTGTGTTTCGTAAGTTTGCATATGTGGGACCCAAACTGGAGAATTTTTGATGTTAATTTTATTTTTTTTTCCTTTAATATTTTTTTAAAAAAAACAAGATCTGATAATAGGGTGGTAATATGTAAGCCAGTGAAAGAATCAAAATACTGTTTTAAAGTTTATATATATTTTAAAATGCAGGTGAATTTTCGTAGATATTAAAAATAAGCCACTTCTTCCATCAGCCTGTTTTTGAGTAATAGCAATACCAGAATGTTCTGAAATTATCCCTTTTGATTCAGAGCAGGATTTTTTAAAAAATAAAGGAATAATTAACAACTGTGTTAAAACATATTTTGAATTTGAACTGGCCTTCCTTTAAGTACAGCTGCTGGATCCTATTATACCTTTTTTGCTAAGAGTTAAAAGCCTACTGTAACTTTATTCATTTAAGTGTTTCTGGATTTGTTCAAGTTGCCTTGTCCTTGAAACTTTCATTATGAAGAGTATTTGAAAATGCTTATCAATTTGGTAGTTATTCAATGAAACATTAAGCAATAGACTTGAACCACGGATGTCAGAATTTGGCATGATGTTGCAAAAATGATCACGTCATTGCAGAATAGCTTCAAGATTTATGCTTTTTTCTATTTACATGTGCTTCCCACTTCTAGGTCTTACTGGAAGCTTTAATTATCTAATTGTCAACCAAGGTTGCAGAAAGACAACCAAGTCTTTCCTGGACAGTTATTTCTATGTGTTGCTTATGTCTATTCTGTGTGGTTTGTGTCCACTGGTTCTAGATAGGACTTTATTTGTTCCACTTCCGATTTTGTACAGTGATGATTCCAACAGCTTGAGCACTTAGGATTTCCTGCATTCCAAATACGGCCTGCAGCTGCTTTCAATCTCCACTGAAACTTGGATTTCTTTCCCTAAATTATGCTTATTTCAGCCTTCTGTTCAACTGTTGTGTTTCAGTCTCCTATCTAAATACCACATTTAACAGTATTTGATTGTAAAGATAGCTTTTGTTTTAAATTGCGAATTTATCTTGTCTTCATGCTGCATGGTGTTCTCACAGTAGTTAGTTTTGGGAAAAAACTGTATTTTCTGTTTATGCAGAGTGCTGCAATAGAATGTGTTGTGTCAGCATTTACTGGATGTCCTGCATAGGCCAGCTGTTGAGATCCTAGTGGTCTAATCCATTTTCAGTCTTCATGAATAAAATCCAGACCTAGTAAAAGATAGTAGCCAAATACTCCAGTTACAGTCAAGAACAGCAGCAGTAGTAGTCAGGAGCTAAAACTTGCAGCTAACTAAAATATAGGCAGAATAAAAGGTCATGTATGTGCTTTAGAAGTATCCATAGTCAAGTTAAAATCCCTTCAGGTTAAGTGTGTTTGGAGTGGCTTAAAATATCTTTATTTCTGGATAAGACAGAAGGCTGTGGCATCTGTATTAAACTGGAGACTTATTAAAATGAACAAGCTGTTCATTTATGCTTTAGTGGCATGATTTAGTAATTTTTTTTGGTATCACAGGCTCCCAGTTAATTGATATGTACATGTAAAGAACTGCTCTTTCTTTGAAAATCATAAACCCTAAAACATCTTCCAAAATATACTTAAGGCTTGGCCTGTGGTCAGTCTTTGGGACTGCAGTGCTTTAAGAGACTTAAAGTAACAGAAGACATCCGGTGAAAAGAAATAATTTGACACTTGATAATCATAATGCCTTTTTTTAAGCTCCAAACTGTATTGGCTAGTACAGTTTGATTTCCTGTGTTCTTTTCTGAACATGAGTAGTTGTCAAAAGATAAAATCTTATCTCTACTGTAAAACACATGCTCAGTTTGAATTGTCCTCCTATACCACACTAATACCTTGGAAATGTTTCATCCTAGTTACCATTGATCTTCTCCAGATAGTATTGTAATAACTAGTATTTTGTTGAAGTACACAGATTGTGACACTAATACCTGTACATGCCTTTTTTCTCAGATTGTTAACTTGTGGGACAAAGCTCTTGCAACTCTGGACCTCACATCCGTATCACACATCAGGGATGGCCAATAAGAAAGGAAATATGGAAAGAATAGTATTGCAGGTTATATATAATTCTGACTTTATCTGATGATGTTTTGTTTGAATATTGTGACTTCTACATAAGTGGTGATAGATCAGTTAAAGTTTTGGGGAGAGTGTAAATATTGCTAAGCCAGTATAGAATAGTGATAACTAAGCATTAAGGGCAAAGAATGGAAAGCTACTTTAAGTCGGTTATTGACTCACTGTCTTGAAATAAGAGAAACTGGTGATGCCTTGCTAGCATGTGCAATCAGTACTGGGAGAGAACGTCACTGAAAAGCAATCTATAGAAATGTATGCTGACATGGGAATTGTCTAGACTCAAACAGTAGCAATTCCAGTTTCTTTACAGAACATAAGCGCCTCTTATTCTAAATTCAGAGTCTAAATTTCTCTCCAAAGAGAAGCCATCTTGTTAGGCATGGTTTAGCAGCTCCCAAACATGGTTGAAGTTGGTGGTTGGGTTGAAACCACTGAAGCAGATTTTAATAGTTCTGTGATTAGTCTTCACTCTAAGCATCCTCGCCTCATTTCTGAGGAGTACTCCAGCTTACTGGATTGTGCAGAAACACAGTTGACATATGTTTAAGGACCATAATTATGTTCAAGAATTAAGATAGAAAAATATTCAAGAAGCAGTATCTAGAAACTGTTACACATGTAGAACACAAGAGTTCAGATGCCTTAACATCCAAGATTGCTGGAAGGGTGAGCTTTCTGTACTGTTCTTAGGGACTTGCATTATATAACTTTTCTTTTTTTTTTTTTTTTCTTTTTTATTTGTTTTATTTTTTTTTTTAGATTGACTTCCCAGCCCATGCTTTTGATATTGAATATAAAATTCCTCAGGCTGCAAAGACTACTGTGCATCAGTCCATAGAAACATTAGAAAAATCATTGAGACAACGTCTCCTTGCCATCCTCTCCAAGGATAACACTATTGGGTATGTTCATCTCTTCCTGCCTTTGATTTCTCTGTATGTGACAATTTAATACAATTCTAATATATTTTGAAGACCTTAGAGACTTGAACAAGAGATTGAATTAAACTTGGGAAATCATGGTGCTGGCTTAATGAATTGACTTGTACTTTCTGTGTCTGGTGTCATAATATTCTCTGTTACAAGATTGCTACCCTTCTGGCTGCCTGTTCCTGCTTGGCATTTTTCCAGTTACAGGGAGCAGGGGCAGGAACATTTTGGTTTATTTCACATTATGCTAAAACATATTTTTATCCTGCCCAAATTATGACTTTGAACAACTGTTTCCTTAATGTTTGAGGCTTTCTTTTGCTTCTTATTTTGACTTTTGTGGAGGAAATGGCCAGTTTAATTTCATTCCATTTTGTGTGTTAAAATATATACAATTAAAAGTAGCATTGGGTTATTCAGGTAATGGTCTGTAATGTGCATTATAAACTGAACTGCTTCTGTCTGCAGACTATCAAAAGAAGATAAAGAGTTTCTGTGGGAGAAGAGGCATTATTGTCATAGTCATACAAATAGCCTACCAAAAATCCTGGTTAGTGCCCCTCACTGGGACTGGGCAAGCCTTCCAGAAATATATTCAGTACTTCAGCAGTGGCCTCCTTTATCACCTTTAGCTGCACTGGAACTACTTGATTCAAAGTAAGAAAAGCAATGTAAATAAATTCTGAATGTGTGTGTTGTACATTAAATGGCTTCAGAAGATTCTGAATGGTGTTTGTGTGGAAATACTGCTAAATTTCTGTTAGCAAAAGCTAAATTTTCTTAAAATATTTCAAAAATGTGCTTACCTTATACATGTAGGCTTAGCCAAGTCATATAGTGAAAGAATAGCAGTAGTGGTTAGGATTCTGAAATCTAATTTGTGACAGGACAGCAAGCTGTACAGCCAAGAGTGAAGTTTTTAGATATTAGTATTCTTGTCCTAAACACGTGCATGTGTTTGCATCTTGGGTAATGAAGGGCCTCAAACTGGCAGGTCCTTTACTAAGCTGTTAAAGACATTATATTGAATGTTTTGTATCGAGCTGATCTCAAAAAAAAAAAAAATCTACATGAACAAAATAAACTTAATGTGGAATTGTGGTGTCTTTCTAGGTTTGCTGATCAGGAAGTACGAAATACAGCTGTGAATTGGATAGAGGCATTAAGTGATGATGAGTTAACAGATTTCCTGCCTCAGTTTGTACAGGTAAGACTTTCTGCCTATGCTAAAGTGAATTTTTTTGCTTTTGAAAACCAAAAGAATTTGCTGATCACGGTAGCAGAAGTGCAGTTGCATGCTTCTGTGCTTAATGACCTAAATGCCTAGCAGGGAAAACAATTTTAATAAATAATTGGTTTAACTGCCCTATGGATCTGGGGTGATTCTGTTTGTGCATTAGTGTCCTGGGTTCAGCAGTAGCAGTCATTTTTCTCCTTCTTAGTAGCTGGTGCAGTGCTGTGTTTCTAACTTTTGGT
>WYDI02042243.1:0-62369 GCA_009867235.2 Psittacus erithacus
TATAAGGAAGAAGTTCTTTACTGTGAGGGTGGTGAGGCACTGGAATGGGTTGCCCAGGGAAGTTGTGGATGCTCCATCCCTGGTGATATTCAGAGCCAGGTTGGACAGAGCCTTGGGTGACACGGTTTAGTGTGAAGTGTTCCTGCCCATGGCAGGGGGATTGGAACCAGGCGATCCCAGCGTCCTTTCCAACCCTAACTATTCTATGATTCTAAGTTAATGCTCTTCTGCTTGTTCTCAGAAATTATCACCTAAGGTCACCTTTTGAATGATGACTTTTCAAGAAAGCATTGTGCTGTTGGAAATATTCCCAGCTATAGCAGTAGCAGAATGAAGGCTTGGAAGTTTAGATTCCATATTTTTACAGTTCCCTGTTGGATAAAATTAATTCTGTATTAGACATCACTTAAAGGTATATGTGCAATAAAAAATGGTACAATGCTCATTCTCCTGGAGTTTAATAGAACTTGAGGCAACCCAGCTCTAAAGTTGAGCAGTTAACTTCTAGAATTCACTCTACTACACTTAGAACATCAACTTTCACTGGAAGCCAGTTGGATTGGCCCTTAAGTGTTTCAGTCAAAACTCTTTCAAGAGTCTACATAGCGTCTGTGAGCCATGTGCTCCTTTCCATCTCTTCCTAGATGCTGTTTTACAAGGCAGCTGAATGTTAAGCAATTATGTTTTTTGATTTCAAGGTCTTGGTGTCCTGAGCGCTGGACTCAGGTGATAGTGTATCACAATGTGTAGTCAACACTGAATTTCAGAGAGGAAAATCAAGTGCTGTGTTGTGGCTACCTGGGTTCATCTTTGCAGAGTCTTTCTATCTGACAGAAGTTGTGGGGTTGTGTGCTTTGCTGTATTTTCAGTTGGGAAAACAGCCTAAGCATGTGCATTCCCTAAAGCATAAATATCTCCTTTCTGGTCTTTCTATTAGTCCCTAAACCTTCAGTGCCACAGCAGTTGCCAATCAGTCTTTCAAGTCCATGTTGCAATGACTCTTCAGCTCTGAATGAGCTTTGATTTCAGTTCAAAGAGTGACATTCACTGTTGTGAGGATTACTACTGTGAGAGTTTAGCATTGAAAATAGTAATGGAATTATTTGAGGGGAGAACAAGATCCTCTTATGCCTTTTACAACACTAGAAAGGAAGGATAAAGTAAAGGCAAAACGTTCTGCCCGGTAGCATTCTGCATAAGTGTTAAATGACAGCGTGTATGCAAGGTGACAGACTACAGCATCTGTGTTGGAAATGCACTGAAATTAAATGCTCTCTTTATTACAGTACTACAGTTACTCTGACTGCAAAGAGAAAAATTAATATTCCTGGATGTGCAGTGACAGAACCAAACCAGAAATTGGTCTATTAAATTGGGCATTGAGTATTAATATAGCAGAGGCAATTGACTGTCTCAAAAAGAGAACTGGCTTTGGATATACCTTTTATATCCCATTCTGTATCTTGTACATAAGTAAGATATATGTGTGTATATATATAATGTGCATTATATATATGTATATATTGTTCTTGTTTTCTGGGGATGATGTGAAAGGAAGCATAACAGTAAATGTATTTTTAACCTGGCAGCAGTGGCAGAAACCAAAGCTTTGATGCATCATTTAAAATGAACTTAATAAGAATATGATGTAGTCTCATCCTACATGTGATAAGAAGCTACATTTGCCATAGGATCTTATATGAAAGGTGTGTACAGCACACTTGTGTGCCTTGGAAAGTCCTGAATTTCATTACAAAGAGATTGTGTGTGTGTGTGGTGACTTACAGCTCTCTCCAGAAGAAGCACAGTGTTTTCTATTGCTAATGTGCTGTGCTGGAGCCCTGTTATTTTGGCTGATATTTACTTTGTTTCTGTCATTATTTCAGTGGCAGTTTTGGCACCACAAAGCCCATCTGCAACTGATTATTATCTTTTAAATTATAAACATGAGAAGGTGAGAACGATTGTTTTTCAGGTTGTGGTTTCTACTTCTTATCCAAGTATTTCTTGTCCAGGCTGTCCTCATAGGAATGCTCAAGGACACTCAATGATGCTGGCTGGAGTGCAGGAGGGTGCAGCCACACGCTGGCTTCCCTGCCTGTGAAAGATGCTTAGATAGGTTTGCTACCATCCCTCCCTGTCGAGAGGTTCCTGGGGCTACAGCTTGGGATACATGCATGTTGCTAGACTCATTTGGGGTGAGAGGGGTTGCACATGTAAGATCTCCTTTATTTATTTTTAAATGGCAGCTCAAAGACTGATGCTGGCAGCAAATCCACTCAGTTCTTTATGGATATACTAATAAGCTGTTTCCTGCTGAAACTCAAAGCCAGACTTGCCAGGAGGCAGTAAGTGATGATCAGTCACTGAACTTATAAGAAGTCTTGTAAACATGCTTGTCCATGTGAGATGAACTTTTGTAATCTACTTGTCCAAGGGAACTGAAGAGACTTCTCAGAAGTTCGGAGAATCTTTTAAGGTTTATTCCAGAAAAGAGTAATCTCTAATTCCTGTGTCCCAGCTCTCTTGCCTGACACCTTTTCCTACATTTTTCCTCCTCCACATTGCCTCTTTTCCCCATGGCACATCTATATCCTCCCACAGCCGCATGCACAAATTACTGTGTACAGCTATGAGCTTACCTTCTGCCTTTGATTCACTGAGCTGCCACACAACTCACTCAAGAAGAGCTATTTGGCTCAGGGAGCATTTGCCAACACTCATCAGGAGTTCACCCTGATATCTCAAAGAACATATTGCATCATCTAAGATGGCCTTGTAGAAATATGAAGGATAAGTCCAGTAGTTGAGACTATTACTTGTAGGTTACTCTATGTTTTCCAGCTGCATGATTTGGGAGAGTTTTGTGTAGAATGATGCCATAGAAGAGTTAACGGATGTTTTTCAAAGACTAACTGTTGGCTCAGAACCTTTACAAGTGCATAATTTCACACGGGAGAGAAATGGTCACAATCAGGTCTTTGGTCAGCTTAACATAATTGTTTTGACTTGAAAAATGTTGAATTTTGGATGGAAAAGCAGCCGTGCTTCATGTGGTTAATGAGGATTCCTGTGTACCTCGTGAGAAATAGCTGAGATCTTGCTTTTGTAATTTGGTCTGGCCTATATACATTTTGACCCACCAAACTCGGCGTTAAGATGCTCAATTTCTGTTAACTTTCAGGCTAGAATCTGTTATAGATCAGAACCCAACAACAACTATGTGAATATTTGGAAAACTCATGTATGTTGCTGTTATGCAAGGTTAAAACCATGTAAATGACTTCACTGGCTGCGTAGGATTAGTGCATGTTTTGTTTCATGCAATTACTGTAGAACACCCCACCATAAGGTCAGCTCTAGACAGAGCATAAATCCGGGTCTGTGTGCTCTCCTTCCCATGCTATGAAAGGTTGCCTGAATTTCAGTGAAAGCTGAGGGTATCTGGTGAGATTGTGTGGTGGTTAAACAGAGCTTTAGAAAAATGAGTGTCAGAACATGCCATCTGGTGAAGGAGAGGGCTGCTCTCCATCCTTGCTGATGTGAATTGATGACGCGAATTCACTATTCCTTACTACTTTAATATGCTTGGATTTTCATAGTAATTCAGACTCATTTCAGTTTGGTGTCCATATCAACTTATGCTTTTTTTGTGATGTAGTCCTACATACGCACAGAACACTGTGGAATGTCCCAGCCATCTAGGCTTCCCCTTGACTTGTTTTTTAAGTCAGCAGTGTTGATGTGTGCTGTCTTCTGCTTTTTGGAAAGAAGATTCTATCCACCACATGCCAAGTCTCTAGTTTTTACTGGCATGGATTAGGTAGTTTCCATCTGGTATGATGCTTGTACTGATGTGCAAATGTGTTAATAGCTGCTGCTTTCACTGCTCACCGTTCAGATATTGTGAAGAACAAGGGCATGTGCTTGTACTCAACAGGAAGTACTCCCTGGACTCCACCCCTGGCAAGTAATCAGAGGTGGTTAGTGGGGAAAAAAAGGATAGAACTATAAACTTTGGATTAGTGAGTTGGAAAGGCTTGGTTTTTTCCATATAAACCTGGCAGGATTTTCAGATGGATAATCATCACAAAGGAGTTCAGAGTTCCTCCATGTGACAAGGGTCTCACTTCAGAAAGGTATCTTCCTCTGTTTTTCTCTGTTCAGCTTATGCTTTCTTCCCTCTTTGAGATGGATCAACTGCCATCCAAGT
Organism: Psittacus erithacus; assembly: GCA_009867235.2. Lineage (NCBI taxonomy): Eukaryota > Metazoa > Chordata > Aves > Psittaciformes > Psittacidae > Psittacus > Psittacus erithacus. Next base: position 4,214 of record WYDI02042243.1, read on the forward strand.
GAATGTGTTATCTACCCTAAGTTGGTTTATTTTTAGCAGCAGATAAGGCCCTCAAAGCTTTCCAGGCTTTCTACAGATAAACATTATCAAGCTTGGATTAGATAAATATGAATTAGATTAGTTCAAGTTGAGTTTTAAACTGAGATTCGAGGTTGAATGACTGGTAGTTAGGATCAACACTGAGGCTTTAAGAGCTGTTTGCTAGGTTTCTGTTGTGAGTGATAGTCCTTAGTTCAGCTGTTATGTTGCAGCCATATGATAAGCAAAACTGAAGAGAAAGGGGGGGATAATCAGAGAAGGGCTGTCCTTTGTGGATCCCAAGTCAAAATATAAAGCAAAGAATGCAAATGAAAGGATGCAACCCTGATAACACCAGAGAATCTGGAATCTGGATTGCAAGTATTCATGGTTGGCACAGCCTTTATTGGGAACTGGAGTTATACTGGTACTGCATTTGCTTGAAACCTGAGGTTCTTGAGGCCTCCTTTACTGGATAATCTTAAATGAGAGAGAAGTACCAATAAATGAGCTTCTTGCTTATGTGATGGAGACTATAGCTACAGGAGCAGGCTGTGCCAGTTTCTGTTCATTGGTGTATTCAGGGGCTTTTCATTTGTTTTGATTCTTGTGCACACTTGAAAATGAATCTATAAAACTAGGTTTGCAAAACCTTTTGGACCACAGATTTGTTGTGAGGGAAATGGAAAGACAGCTTTTTTAGGAAGCCTGATTTTCCATTTTGTTATATCAGCTGTATAACAATATGGTTCAGGTGAATACCACAGAGAAATGGGCTTTTGGTGTTTCAGTGTTTCTAGGCCGAGCCCTGAATGGATGGAGTGAATGTGTACTTCAGTACCAGAAGAACTGGCTGGAGCTTTTAGGTATAAAGGCCCAAGTTAGGCTTTTCATACAAATTGGTGTAGTTAGCCATAATAATAACAAGCTTTTCCTACAGCTAGTGGAATAATGCCCAAAGCACTGCTTATATATATATTGTTCCAGACCAAGGGGAGGCATAACTTTGGTCCAGACTCCGTATTTTGTTACTGGCTTTTCACACCCATGTTTCCTTAGGAGGCAATGTAAACATAACTTGATCAATGCTTAATTTATTGCCCTTGAAATAGCACTGGAGATTGGCACTGAATCAAATGTGTGGAGGGGCAGTGTTTTTATGCTTAACATGAGTGAAATACTACTTATGTAGGAAACAACAGGGAGAGAAGGGCTGGAGTTTCCATTAGCAACTTGATGATGTTTTTAAAAAGCTGTGCCTGGCAGATCCATCAGCTGCTGTTACAGCTTTCAGGAACTCTTAGTAGGGGTGTTAAAACATCCCAGTACTCTGACCCCAGAGCACACAGCATAAAGAATTAGAGCTCCTTTGCTATAACAAATAATTCATCCCCATCATCTTGCCGAGCAGAAAGTGGAAATAGCTGCAACAGCATGAAAGGATGTGTGGAGATCAGTGTTTCTCACCCTCCTGAGTTTAGTTGAGGATGTTGATGGTAGTATGGAAGTAAGATTGGTGGAGAAATGGTAATATTCTCAGTATGTGACCAAGTCCTTTAGTTTCCAAAGGACAAAGCCACTAGTCAAATGTGAGTAGGACACCTGTAACTATATTATAATTACTTATGAACTGACTGAAGTGCTCCTGTGTGTCTCAAGCTTCTGAAAAATCATCCCTGGATTCTTCACAGCTAATTGTGCTGAAGAGAGATACCATTTGTCACTACAGAAATACTTCAACAGCAGCTTCAGAATGTGAGGACTGTTGGCATAACTCAGGTGGTCATTTTCAGGTCTGGGGCAGAAACTGTGGTTGCATCGCTTTTGTTGCAATCTAAAACTACTGACAAGGAAGTGATGCAGTGCAAATGTCTCATGGTTTTAAAGGAGCAAAGCCAGCAAATCAGCTTGGAATCTGGCCCTCAGACACTCTAAGTAATTAGTTGTGTCAAAGAAGTATATATCCATGGAAGCTGATCTTAACAAAACCTAAAATGATGCAAACTATTACACTAGAACAGGCATGGGTCCAAAACAAAGCTCTCAAATTGAGTTGCCTGCAGTTCTAAGTATTAAAGAGCTTGATTCTGATGCGAGGTATACATGTGCAGTCAGCCTCTCTACCTCCCATCTGGATGAAGACTTCCTCATTACTTTATATTTATGAAGTGTTTCGTGTGGAAGCCTGAACACCACCAAATCTTAACCAGTCATATGAAGCATTAAGAGCTTGATTTCAGACTCTTCGGTAGGAATCTTCTATGTGCTCAACAGGTCCAGCTGGGTTGGAGGACAACACCAGCCAAGAGGAACAAGGATGCAGTCCAGTACCCAGGTAGCAATCCGTATCTTGCCTAGTTGAATTAAATGTCTTGTGCTTCCCAACTATCCAACTGGTAGCTTTCACATGTATTTGTTACTTGATGAAACAACTGTGGGAGCTTTCATATCCCCAGATTCCATCATATTCCTTGATTATCAATGTGAGGAGCCTTGACCAGCAAAGATACAGAGGTCTGCTTTGGTGAGATACATACACGGACGCATAAGCCAGGGTGTGGTTTTAACTACAAGGAACTCCAGAAAATGCTTGAATGTGTGTGTTTGAAGTACATATTTTAGCTGAAAACAAGGAAAAGAGAGTGAACTGCTGCAAGCAGAAGCTAACGAGATAACTGACTTCCCTCAATGTCTAGTTCTGGAGTAATCTCCCTTTGAAGTCTGTTGCAAAAATAAGCAAAGAGTTTACTGGAAAAATTCAATGCCAAAGAAAACAGTGGTCAGTTTTCCTGAGCTGGGGATGAGCAAACTGTCCAGGTTGCTGCTGTACAGTCTGAAGATTTAGGATTGGCGCTACAGAATTAGTTTATCAGTTACTTGCTGGTAAACATCACTGCTGGTGTGACCCAAACGCCCCAGGCTAGTTCACACTTTCTAGATGCAGCCTTAATAAAGATGCAACCTCTGCATGTGTCTTCAAGCAAAATGAACTATGGTCACAAAATCTCTAGTCAGAACAAAGAGATACAGCTCAAAGGTCTTGGCCATCACATACACAGACTAAATTGCATGGCTATTACAGGGAGTAGATAGCTAAAGTCCTTCCTGACAGACCTTGCTAAGATGGGTCTGGCTTTGGGAAAGATGTATGGGGTTTCTGATCAGAAGTGTATGAATACGGAGAGGAGATGTATTGAAATGAGCAAGGCTTCTTAGAAGTCTTTTGTATATTTTCCAAGTGATAAATTAGCTCTGAGAGGGGGGAAAGGAGTTTCATTTATTTCTGCTTATGGCATTTGCAGTAGCTACAAGAAGCATGATAGTTCTTAGAGGAGTTATCCTGCCCTTCCCTGGGCCATATCAATTCTTTGGAATAGTGGATGCTGCGCATTATCTTCCAGATTTCCTTACTGCCCTTAAACCAGCTATCAAGCTTGCACGTTACTCTTCTTTTTAGTTAAATCTGGTTTGTTATTAGGTTTGGGGAAGGGTAACTTATTCCTGCAATAGTCATTTTGAAAACTGATCCTTAGAGGTCAAAGAACCTGGCATGTCTCGGTATGGGTGTACTTAAGAGGTGCATTTTGTGTGCCTCCTGAAGTGGTCGGTGATACCAGGGCAAGGAGCCATCACCTGAGCAAATGGAGTATCTTTAGGCAGTGAGAGAAAGAGCACCAGATCTGAAGAGTCCATCTCTTGCTGCCAGTGAAGGCTGTGGAAGGCAGAAACAACTGCCTCTTCTCTCACAATCAAACATTTTGAAGCACTTAAGGCAAAGTATTTATGCTGCTGGACAGTTTGTTTAGTCAAGGGACCTTTTTTGATTCCTTTTCTCAAAAGAACTGGAGATGAGTGATGTGTATGTGCCTTAGCATAAATAAGAAACATGACTCCTCATGTCAGTTAGCATTAGCAATGCTTCATCCTGTTCTGAGCAATGTAAGGAAATACTGACGTGTGTGCACCAACTGAAAGTAAACATCAATTAAAGAGAAAGACAAACTGCTTAACCTTACTTAGTTCAGTTTTATATAGGAAACCTCAAGGAAAGAAGACTCTCTTTAAAGTCTGCAACTTGTGGTATTAAGGGTAATAACCTCCTCGAAGGGTAGACTAGCATGCGAACATCCATCTTCCCTGCATTCTGAGAAGCAGTAGGAGTGACAGGAAAAATAAGTCTGCGGAAATCAAAATGTTTACAGTGATTCCAATTCTAAGCAGTCTGCTTCCAGAACAGAAGTCACAGTAATCCAGCACCAGTGTGGGACAGGGAGATTCAATAGCTGGATTAGGTATGGGATGGAGAAACCAGGCTGTGCAGTTGGCTTGCAGTAGAACAAACAGTGTCAAATTGGGGAATTCCTAGAGGTGAAAACAGTTTGAATTTGGGAGAATATTGGAGGGAAATATTACATGGGCTTGTTTTATCTTTTTGTAGATGCTCAAGGCCTCAGTTGTGAGTGCGGTGGAGGGTTTTTAGCTAAACTCTGACTTCTACTTGCCCAGAAGATCCCTGTTCAGTGACCTTCTGCCTCTGTTTCCTCAGCTGCCTTCGCCGGCTCTAGCAGTGCCTAATCAGGAATCTCTTGCAAACCACTTCCCACGAAAAATGCCTCTCAGGCGTTGAATTCAGAAATCCTTTCCCAAATTCAGTTTCTTTGACTCAGCGCCTTCTCCAACAAAGTTACTTCCAGTTACTCTGGGCTGAGGGTCTTTCAAACAAAGCCAATAATTTCTGGAAGACTCTATCAGATACTGTGCTAGGACAGTAAAGAAGTTATCCAAAAGGCCTCCACTCAGGTTAATCTGAAAGACTGAACTGTCAGAAAGCCAAAGCCTTTGTTGGTATCTCCTATGTCAGTTTATTAAGCACCCAGAACATTCTGTAACATGCTGCATGGGTAGCGAACTAGTAAATGCATCCTTCATAACCCATAGATGATGTGACAGCTCTATCTTTGGCATCTTCTAAACACTGAATTCTTTCAGCTTTGAGATTATTTCTTTTTATAACAATCTTGATTTGTGTGTTTTCCTTTTTGGAAATGCCTTCAAAATGTAAATGAAACATGCTTAATTTGGGGGTCAAATGTTATTTTGGATTGACTCAGTTTTGATCTGGCAAGAATGTGTTTGCTTTGCCAGACCACTTACTACTTTTATTCTCTGGAAATTCCACACTGGATCCTAAAATATACAAACTAATTTCAGTGTGTAAACTTTTCAGTCAATGCTGCAATTCTTGCTCTGATATTTAATACCTGAGATGTATTATGCTTTTATAGAGGTGTTTTTTTCTCTACAGAAATAAGGCTTGAGCAATAGTCTAGTGTTCTTCCTCCAATGCTGCTAAGGTAATACGAAAACTTGTTCCCAAATTTTCTTAGGAGATGAGGTTGTTGTAAGTAGGATGATGCTACCATTTGAAAGCACGATGGGTAGGGAAGACCTTTGGGTTAAAGGATGATTTCAGCCCTGCTCAGGTGGCTCATGTATGATTCTGCGTGCTTCTGTATTGCTCAATAATGGCTTCCAATACTATTGATTCACTAAAGCATGCTGTAGTACTGAAGTATCTACTAGAACAAGGAAGAATAGGCAGAATTTGGTTCTGATAGCAGTCCCCTGGGGCTTGCGAGCGTCCTGTTAGTTCCTAGCTGCACTGAAATCAGTAGAAGCTCTTTCTCTGGATTCAGCAGAAGTAGGGTATCTGGACAGTTTTGCATGAGCGTTGGTGACTCAAGCGCATCACGCGCAGCACCAACTTCCTTTCTTCTCTTGGTGACTCTTGCTTACCTCTTCCAAGTACTTTAATTTTTCATGCCACTTCTTTTCCTTTGCTGGTAGGGGCATAGGAGCTCTTCGCAGACTCTGGCAGAAATAAAGTTTTACAAAGAAAAGGCAGCATCTGACAACACTAAAGGAGACAAAACAAAGACATGGTATTGATCAAAGAGGCCTTGCACAGTGTCAAGGACAAATACAAAGACAAATGCTGATTTGTTCTGAAATAGAAAAAATCCCCCAGCTCTACAGAAGAGCTCTCTTTTCTCCACCTTCCCAAGTAGTTTAGGATCTACAAGTGCTGAAGGCACTAAATACTCTTTCTCTTTCCATAGAGAGCCTAGGAGCCTTGCCTGACCGCGCTGCTCTTGTTTCTGAATGGTTTTTCTCCTTCTGCTTTCAGAGCATCTTTAGAACAGCTCTGCTTTGTTCACTGTGTTGAAGTTGGCTCTCTAAATTGCAGCTAAATCAAAAACATAGCTGATGATTTGGACAGATACAAGATGTGTGGGATTCTTGCCAACATTATGCTTGCTTTTGTCTTCATGAAAAGTAGTCCTGAGAGGCTTGCAAACCAGTATGAGTCTGACAAAGGCATGTGCTTTTATATAGGGTTTTCTTTTTTTAGCAAACTGATTTTTCCAGGCAGCCAGCTTCACGAGTTATTTCAGGCCATGTTCAGTTTCTTGCTTGTTGATCAGACGCACAGCATGATAATGTCTTGAAAGAAAATGACTTATTTCTGGCCCCTGCAGATGGGTTGTAATTGGATGCAAATGATTACAACTGCAGTGTCCACCCTGGGCAATCCTCCTCTGTGTCTGTGTGGTGGTTATAAGTGGCTATGCTGGGAGCAGGCTGTGAATTGCTCAGGGTCTTGATATGGGAGCAATGAGACTGGCAGTAGGACAAGCTGCTCAGTGCCTTATTCACAAGAGTTTATACATTGCCTAACGCTGTTTAAGAAAATATGTATGTAATATTTTGATGGTCTCTCAACAGCTTACTTTAAACATGTGACTGATTTTAGACACCTGCACAGTCTTTCAGGGTTCAATATGATTACATCTGAGCTTGGAGAAAGTAGGACTGTTACGTGGGACTTAAATGACTTGAGGTTGAGTCATTATTTTATGCGTATTTCCCATGGGATTGTGGGCATGCAGCTTATTCTCTGGCTCAGTTTCCTGATGGTGAAAGTGGCAAGGGCATTTAATGGTTGCAACACATTAAATATTGTAGTGTATAAACCCTGCTTTCACAGGGGCTGCCCAAAGGATGAGCACAAATGGAACTGTGGGCAATCCCTGTGGTGTTGGGCCAAATTTAGTTCAAGTCTAGCAGTAAAAAAGCAAAGCTGATATGTGAAATGCAACTCGCTGAGGCAGAGTAATGGATGGACTAACTAACAGCTTTGGCAGAGATATCTTTGAACATGTTGCGAACACAAGGTTGTAGTTCTTGGGGCCCTTGCATAAGAAGACTGGCAAGGCAGGCAATTGCGTACTAGGAATTTAAGGTGGCAAGAGGCTTCCTTGAAAGCACAGTAGGAGTAAAGTAAGGTGGGTATAGAAAAGAAAAGGAGGTGCATTTACCAACAACTCACCTCAGCATTCTCTTGGAGGGGACTAGGTAATGAAGTTCCTTCTATATATGGATAGAGTTTGGGATTTTCTCCTGTGTGCCAAAGACCTGCAAAAGCACCCTCATCACCAGTTCTCTTCTCGGTGACTTATTACCCATGCTGTTCTTGAGGGCTTTGAGTTTCCATGTGGACAACTAAAACTTCAGAGAGCAATTAATCCGTTCGTTTAACAACTATTCCCTTCTGCTTTTCTTTACCTTACAAGGCAAGGAGGCCTAAGCAGTATTAGGAAGAAATGTTTCTCTGGACAGATGGGCTCTAAAACTGCCATCTACCTTGGAGACTGATGGCATGCTCCAGCAGGCAAGAAGGGTGATGTTAAAATTACATACTCAGTGTGCTCAGGAGTTGTTTGACAATATCCGCTTTGATGTAACCCTAAACCCTCTCTGCAATGGTCTTACTGTTCCCAGGATAGCAGATTGTTCTTACTTTCCATAATCTTCATGAGGCATCTTGTCTATTCTGCCTGCCTGGTATGTTAGGAGTCACTGGTTTCTCTGCCTATACCTACACAGGCAGAATATCTCAGGTGCTTCACATTTGTACCTGAGATAGTTTGCTATTTCAGGTTTAGTACTGCACTACTGTAGCTGTGTAGCTTTGGGATCAGAGCTAGTCCGGCTGGTGTGAAGCACAGGAAACTGGCTCGCTAAGGATAAAGACAGACACTTGTATAGTAGCTATTGGCCAACAGCCACCAGGGATATGAGCTATATTATTTAAAGTTATGCTAGAGGACCCTTCCATTAGCTGGATTGAAGCATTTATAGGAGATAATACACTGATATAAACAAGATAAGTATTTGTCTTTTTATCTTATATCAGGTCAGTGGCAGAGTATGGAGAATTATTCTCCCCTGTGTTTCCACTCTTTCCCCATCAGTGCTGAACTGCTGTTGACTGTGCTGCCTCCCAGCTAGACGTCTCTGCTCATTCAGTTCTGACAGTAAAAAGAGCAAGGAGTTGCAGGATGGAGCCCAAGCTAATAAGCTTGGTAGGGTGTGCTGCCCTGGGCAATTCCTATCTGAACTTCCTTGTAAATTTGCTGTGCCTTTCAGCTGGGGAGCTAAAAACCCAGGGAAAGCACTTTCTTACCTGCATCACTGTCTGCCTTGAACCCTTCCAAAGCTTCATTCTTGTTTCTGAAGGTTACAATCTGCCTGCAGTACTTCAGTGTTGCACTTGTGAAGCTACAGCAGGGCTTTTACAGCAGTTCTGCTACTTCCCCAGCTGCTTCACTGTCCCAGCTACCAGGCCAGGTAATTCCATGTTTGCTGGCAGCACTCCTGGTTAGAGTTTATCTTTGCTTCTACTTCCTCCCTTCTTCACTTCCTCCTTTGTAAGAGCAGTAATATTTGGATGGTAATTCTAGCCTCAAGGCTTGTATAAATTCATTAAAGGGCCTGCCTTTTGAAGTGGAATTAATACTTTGTAAAAGCTGTTTGTGTTCTGGGTCATGAACCATCTAACTGGAGGCCTGTGTACATCTAGGCTGTGCTAATTCAAGCTGATGCTCTGGAGCATGAAAGCAGAGGCATCAGCTCAGTGTACAGCATAGCTCCTCACAATGACCTCTAGCTTTTGTGCCTGGATGCTGGTTGCCATCATCAAACCTCCAGAAAAAGAGCATGTGTCTGCTTGTATAGTCATTTCCTATACCCCAGTATCCTGTTAAGCCTCCTTGAGGCTTTTTCCCTTAAGGCTCTTTTCTCTTAAGAGGCATGTTTTATAGGGTCTTTAATTTCTTGCTAGAAGCCTGTGTTATAATAACCCCCCATCTAGGGATGGAAGATGCGCATCTTCCAGTGCTGTAGATCTTTGCCAGTTCCTTCAAATGCTGTATTCCTGGCTCCTGATTGCATTCAGTAGGAACTATCACACAGGATTTTTGCTTCTTAAGTACATGCTTCTGCTTTCCAAGCCTAAGTTCCCTATTAATGCAAAAATGCAGCTGAATTTGAAGCTGCTTGTCTGGAGCTTTGGTTCTGTGTTTTCCTGATGAAGCATGATCAGAAGTCAGGTGGGGACAATAGAGCTTTCCTTTATCTTACTAGAGCTAGAATCACGGACTTGCTATAGGTGTATTAATTTGTTGTTTCCAATTCTGACATCTGCTCTCAACCTCCTTAAAGTCTAAATAACCTCACTATTAAGATGGGCACCTTAAATGGCTTAGCACCAGAGGACTAAAGGGGTTTCTCCAAATTGCTCAGCCTGTAATAGCCCCACAAATGGCAAGACTTTCTAAAATTATTCTGGATGCTGGAAAGTATGTGCTGAATGCTCAGAAAAAGGCTCTGGATGGTTTTCTGCTGGTGCAGACATGGATATCTCAATTATGCAGCATGGATCCTTGTTTATTGGTAGTGAACCTTACACAAGGCAGAAGATCATTCAATCCACAAAGGACTGGCAGTCCATCTGGGCTTTTGCCCATAGTAGCAGAGTAGTTAGCAAGGGTGAACTTTTAGGTCTTAAACATTCAGAAGAATCTGACTTGTGTGAGAAATGCAGAAATTCTGGAGAGAATGGAGACCACTCAAGGGGAGGAAGATGTCTTTTAGGAGTGTCACTTAGATATGAAAGAAGTAACGGAGGTGGGTGCTAAAGTAAATCTGCTTTCTTGGCTCTCGATGCCTTGATGAAGTGTTTGAGTTGTACAAATCACTTTTTTATGGCTTACTCCTGAACTAAAATGAAAATCCTTTGGGATAAAACTGTTCTTGATACACATCTCAGGCTTTTAAGAGATACTTCTGGGATTACTGCAGTTTAAAATTTAGGCAAAGTGACGTTAGTGTGCTGCCTTGTTTGGCTTCGGTTTTCAAACAGTAGAAGAGATCAACATTTTGAAGAAGAAAATGGAACTGACCACAGCTACTGCCAGAGCTTGGCTTTAATCTGCAAATAGTTCTGGCTGGCCTGGACTGCTTTTCTTTTTGCATGATAAAAAACAATCCAGGTCTAGTTATCAACAGTAAAATCTACTATTCAAAATATAGAGGCATCTTAGGTCCCTATATAATGTGAGTCTTGGCAGTTTCTTACTGCCAATCTTACTTTGATTAAATATGAATCAACCAGGAGGTTTTTTCCCCTTTCTCAGCATCTCTCTTGGCAGAATCTCCATCTGTGGTCAGTGTTGGAGAGCCAGGCTGCTGTTCCAAGCTGAAAAGAATGCCCACCGTGGGTTATGGTGAATAGTTCTATTCATAAGTCATCTTGCCCTCCCCCTTCCTTCCTCCAGCAATGCACTCTAAGTCCCCAGGATACTTGTGGAACCTTGGGCATAACATAGTGGTGTGGAGAAGAGCGCAGTACAGTCTGTCCTGAGGGATGGAAGCAGCACGTAGCTGCTGCTCATGGAACACTGCAGAAAAGGAGTTCGTGCATCTTGTTCCTTATTTCCTTCTTGAGCATAACCCTGCTAGTTGCCTTCTCCAAGGTCTGATTCATTCCACTTAGGCAGTCTGTTGGCTCAGGTTTTCTGCCCTAACAGGCTATGTAAGGAACAGTCACATCCCCTTCTTCAGTCATGGAGCCAGTAGCTGAAGGAAGTGCCTGCTGTGTGCCTCCTGTTACCTTGCTTGGGGCACAATAAGAACTGCTGATCCTGGGCTTGGGAAAGGGCTACTCTAAGGATTTTATATTGAAAAAGATTTTCTTTTTCTTCATATTCCCATGAAATGTGAATGTTGGAAAGGTTGGTAAGCTCTCAAGCTGGCCTATTTTGTTTATTCTCTTGGCAGAAGAGAAAATACAGGATGTAGGAGGGAAAGCAAACAGGAGGTGGAGGGAAAAGGGTACATAGAAGTAGAAAAAGCTTTTAAGAGGTAAAAATGGAAATAAAGCTTCCTGAAACTAACTTCTGTAGAGTTCTATAAGTAAATGTTGTCCTGAAAAGGACTTTCATGCCTTTTACTTTCTGACCAACCTTTTTTCATTGGTGGAACAACATTGTTTGACCGTGATGGAGGCCTTGTGCAGTCAGCTGCTGCTCTCTCCTTTCATACTGCTGTCCTGTGTCCTTGTCCTGATCCACCAAGCTATGTTAACCTGTACCAGGAATTAGCTTTACTCTGCTATACAGCTGCAGGCAATATCTCGGTTCATTGCACTTCCAGAATAGTACAATCTTTCATGCTGGACACTTGAGTATCTTCTCAATTTGTGAGGCTTTGTCTATAACTTGTACTGTCTTATGAATGATGGATACACTTCAAGTATCCACTGAGTGGAGTTTCTACAGTGCAAAACATCTACATTTAAGATAATTCTTCCCTTCCTTCTATTTAGAAGAAGAAAATATGTTGTCATTAGTCAACAAGCAGCGAGACCAACACTTACAGGGACAGACTTGTACATCTGATGTTAGATTTTGGGGAAGGCTGTGGTCTGCACTTCAGTAAGCTGAACTGCTCTGAATTCTTTATTTGCAACTCCTGAGTTTATTTGTCTGTTTTCTAGGCACACAAAAGCCCGTTGCAATATTATTAGTGGACTTAAATCGTACTTCAGTGGAAGTGCCATGTTTCTGTGCTACTCAACTTGTGTTTCAACAGAAAATAGTTCTAAACAAATCCCCAGAAAGAAGTAGTAATTCATTAGTAGAACTACTTCTTTCTAGGACAATGGAATTGGTGACCAAACTCAAGTTATATTAATTTGTCACAATTAAAGAGTTCTTTTCAAAGGCTTGTCACTAACGGCAATGCTCTCTTATTTTCATAGTTCAGAAGTGTGAATTAGGATTTATTAAGACCTTGATCAGTGGATGTTGAACTCTTACCCTCTAGGATAGTTTTGGGGGATGGATAAGTGCTGATCCAGTGGCAGTAACTGTTGCACACTGGAAAGCTAGAGGTTGTCCTCCCCCTTTACTCTGAAGACAACCAGTTGATTTTACTCTTGTTGGCATCTCACTCTTTCATCTTAAACTAGGTGAGTCAGCTGCTCTTGAGTACTTCACAACTGCGCGTCTTAAATACTAAGGGCGGTTATCCATGCTGTACCTGATACTGCCCTGCTGCAATTACAATAAATGAAATCAGAAGTAGTGAATGTGTCTGGAATCCAAAATTGAGTTTATTTTAAGAGGCCTTACAGCTAACTGTGCCATCAAGATAGGCAAAAAATATGGTACTAAACTTGAGACTGGTGCCAAGGATTGCTTACCTCTGCACTGAACTTTAATCACTGCTCTTCTGTCTGCTTTTGCCCTTTTCCAAGAGGTTCCTGAAAATGTGAAGCTAGTAAAATGTCAGACTCCAGTCTTTTCTCTGTGCGTACACTGGGCTGGTCTAATAAGGGACATGTTCTTCCTACTTCTTTCAGTCCTCTGGAAGGATTCATTCTTCTAGTGGCAACTATCTGGCCTTTGAGCCTTGAGATAGGTCCTCAAATGTGTTGCTGAAGTCTCATGCCACTGGCAGCTAGGCATGCTTGCTTGAAGGGCAGAATCTGTGCTGAACAGCCAGAGCTACTGGAGGAGAGAATTTCCTGCATCACCTTGAGGTATCGCTTTATGCCACATGGGCTGGGTTCTGGCTGCTTCTCCCTGTTTCAGTTGTCAAACACTGGAACAGGCTGCCCAGGGAAGCAGTGGAGTCACCATCTCTGGAGGTATTTAAAAGATGTGTAGATGGGGTGCTTAAGGACATAGTTTAGTGGTGGTCTCGGCAGTGCTGGGTTAATGGTTGGGTTCAACAGTCTAAAAGGTCTTTTCCAACCTAAATGATTCTATGATTCTATAACTGGGAACAATGGGGCTCTTACCTTGCAGTGTCATCCACCCTTTGTTCCATCCAATACTATTTCTTAGAAGAGAGAATTGCTGTGTGCTGTTGCTGATGATGAGATTTGCTGCCCACTGGGCATGAAGCACAGAAATCCTGAACCAGAGAGCTGCCTAACTTGAAAGCTGGAGAAAGAAAAGCTGAGATGATAAAAATCAGTGTGGGCCAGAGCTTAGGCTGGTCAGTGGGAGAGCTTTAAAGCAGGATTGGTTGAGCTCACGTGGCCAAAGCTGGCAGAAGTAGTTGGGTACTGCTGAAAGAAATGTTGTTCTAGTTAGTGTAGTAGCAGCTTCATAAGTTGAAAGTCACTAAGGAAATAAGAAGCCTTGGCTCCAATGGGGAAGGCAGTATGTAAGAGTGCCTTTGTTCAGTCCCAATTTGTTTTCACTTGAGTTGCTTTTTCATCAGTGTTGTTCTTGAAACCTTGGCTGGTATCCAAGGAGGAAAGCTAAAAGTGATGGGGGAGAAGAGAGTTGGTCCAGAAAGCTTTGAAACAAAGCTGTTGGCAACCTAGTGTTGCGGCAGAGGTAGCAGGTTACTATAAGCAGTTTTCAGGTGTCTGGACTGTTACACGTTAGGGCCTTTTTCAGATGTATTCCTAAACTCGCTTTGAGATGTCTCAAATCTGTAGTGCATTGTGTGGTCCCTTCTGGGCTGCTTTAGGAGTGCAATGGTACTAAGCATATTTATAGCCAGTTATAAATCTTTGTGATTGCTTCTCCTAGAGCTGTAGAAGGAGAATGGAGATAAATGACTGCCCTTCCACAAAAGATCTCTTCTGCCAGAATTCTTGTTGTCAGGCTAGTCACCCTCTCATTTTGGGAGAACTACTTATCTGCATTACAGGAGCTTTCCATATACAGAGCTATCCTTCAGCCCTGTGCTCTTACAGATCTATGTATTAGCTCTAACTCTGCTTAATACATCTGGGAGTAGAAAGAAGTGTAGCTTTTCTTAAAACAGAGCAAGATTTTGGGGTTTGCATTGATGTGTGGATGCAGGGCACTTGATGCTCTTTAATCTCTTGCAGACTATACCCATACAGATCAGGCTTGTATCTGTTTGTTCTCAAAGTGTGGATTTGGGCCACTTGGTTATCCAGGTTGGGGTCCAATCCAATGTAAACTGGTTGCAGAAGGTCCCACTTCACTTTAACTGGGGATGAATCAGTCCTCTGTTGCTTAGAGACACTCTTTAGAAACAGGCACTTGAAACAGCAGGCTTTGTAGGAGCTGAAAGACACTCCAAGCTTCAGATGAGAACTGGACTTTGCCTTTGCCTTTATGATTTGACTTCTCAAACAGCTGCCTCTGTGCTGAGCTGGGGAAACTTTGAAATGCATGTTGGGTCTCTGGGTGGCCAAACACCCTTTTTCTGAATTGGAGTCAATTGCTTTTTCTGTCCTTCCATTTATAGTCTGCAGATGGAATACCATCTCTGCTGAAGACTGACCCAGGTCCAGCCAGTTTCACAGCAGGAGGACTTCAGGTTTAGTCACCCATACTTCAAACACTTGCCCAAAGTTTCTGATAGATTCTGGGAATATTTGTTCTTGAAATAAGAACTTCTGTAGTGCAGTGGCCCTGTGCCACGTTTCTGCTCTGCTCTGGGTCTCAACCCCCTGACTATAATTTTTGAAGGAAAATCTGTCTTGTCAACAGCAAGAAAAAGGGTTGTTCTTAAGCTAAAACCAAGTCTAAGATTTTTTCCATGTGCCAGCAGTGCTGAGCCTGTCAGAGTTCAAGGGGTGTCTGGATTACACTCTTACATGGTTTAGGTTTAGGCTGTCCTGCAAGGAGTGGGGAGTTGGACTTAATGATCCTTATGGGTCCCTGTCAACTTGAAATACTATGATTCTATTCTACAGTGATGTCACCCCTGAGCCAAAAGAGGTCTTTGCAAATTTCAAGAATAAAATGTATGCCTACAGCATGGTCTGAGGAAGTATGTAGTAGTCCTAGATAGATGCTAGAATCAGCGGGACTATGAAGCAATGTTAACTTACTTGCAAGAGAGCACAGTAACTTCTATCTTATGTTGGCATGATTGATGTAAGAATCTGAGCTTGGGTTTCAAGCAAGCATGAAGTTGTGTCTGCAGCTGTGCTTCATTCTGCAATATATGTTTAGGCCACAGAGGGTAGCCCTTGCCTCTAAGCAGGACACTGGAATTCTGTTTATTCTCAGACCAGGTACAGCACAAGTGTCCATGTGCTATTCTGAAGTGGAAAACCCATGTAGTTTTGAGAAAAGAAAGCAAGTCCTGCTGCTCAACTAGATTGAATGATGAGCCAGCATCTTGTCTACAGGCTGAAAGTGATGAGGAACTAAAGGAAGGAAAAAAGAAATCAAGTAAATGAATACTAACTGTTAATTTAAAATGCCCACTGAGCAGCTTACTGGGACAGTGGCTACACAGGGTGCAAGTGTGGCAGCTCCAGTTCTGAAGCAGATTGAACATGGAGGGAACTTGACTTGCCAATACAAGCTCTGCCTCTAGTAAGTAGTGATTTCACTACTTACACTTGTAAATAGTTATTTACAAAAGGCAGAACTTGTCAATACAAGTCAGGAATTAATATTGTCAGAATTAATAAAGCTATGAGAACTTGTCTTGTAGCTTTATTAATTCTAGATTGATAAAGCTATGAGATGTAAGGCCATGCGTCCTTTTTTATTCTTGTTAGTTCAGAGTGAGCAGAACTTACAAACCTGTGCAGATGGTCACAGGAGCTTGTCATGCAGTGAAGTGTAATGCACAGATCACTGGTTTAGGTACCTTGTGTGGGCCTCTGCAACTGAAGGCAGCAATAAAACTCCATCAGCTTTCTGGTATACCAGAGCTGTGTTTTGTTCCCAAGTGTTACACAGCTCGGAGGGTTACAGCTGGTGTTTCTTTGTTATCCTGGGATGCTTACTCAGATCAATTCAAGATAACTTTAACATCTGAAGTTGTGTGTAGGCAGCCATGTCTATAAAACACCTCAGTTTGGCCCAATGAAATGTTCTTCTTTTTCATTATGGGTTTTTAGGAGGCCGGAAAGACTGCTGTGCAAGTGAACAGACTGTGCTATTGTAACTCAGCCTTGTTACTACTCTTCACCTTTGAAACTGAGCAGTGAACTGCTTTCCCACCCTTCTGATTTCTTTGGTATTGTGCTTGCCAGTTGTGGGCATGCTAGAAATATGTGGGTAAGGACTTCTTAACCATGCTGATGTGCTGAAAATATACAGAACTTTACAGCTGGAATCCTGGCCAGCGAGGAAATTGCTGATTGCTGTTGAAATAGAATTGCCAGGGAGAAGGCTATCATTAAGTCGCGGCTGGCAAAAGAAATGGCATCAGACAACTGTGTGGCTTTGGGAGCTACCCATGGAGAACATAGTGATGATTAAGAAAATATAAATTGGGTAGCAAAGCCTGAGGAGGTGGATTAATACGTAGTCTGGCCTTCCAAAGCTGACCAAAGCCTCAGGAAAAACAACTGCCACAGAGCACCAAGCAATAGTTCTTCAGTTTGGCCAAACTCATGTTTGTTCAAATTAGTACAACTATGACTCGACGCTGAGTAACTCTACACTGTTCTTGTCTAGGCTTTTCTTTCCAGAGGCAAATGCCTGAGCTTGAAAGGAAGACAGAAGAAAGGCTTCACACAGCTTAAGCTCCAGGGAGCTCTTGTAAGAGGTCAGAGAGAGATGGCACATGTTGCAGGCTGTGCATTTCCGTGTATGGAACATCATAACTTCTTTTGTTAAAGCATTTCTTAAGACACTCCATCTCTAGGTACTGAGGGAGAGATGCTGACCTCTCCTCCTGGAGTATTAAGGGAGTGACCCTGCCACTTTTTTGGATGCTATGTTCTGAAGTTTATTTACCATTTCTGCAAAGAAACTGTCCCCTCTTTCGACTTTTCTTTCTCTGATTTAATATGTAACTGTCAGTTCTTGATAAGCTTTTACTTTATAATAACTCAAAAGCCATTTAACACCTCTTTATGTTCCTTCACAAAGTTACAGGCATTCAGTAACAAAAGGACCCCAGTGCAGCACCAGTGCTGTCAGACAACAGGTTTATTTCAAAGGGAGGACCTGAGGAAGAATTTCACTTTTGGATTCAGTTTGAGTCCTGGTGTTGGGTGCATGTCTGGGCTTGGGAGGGACAGGGTATGGCAAGAGGGCATCTATGCTATATTTCTTTGCAAAATTGAGTGGAATAGGAGAAGAATTTGTTCCGAGGAGCTTGGATATTTCCTATTAATCTGAATTGTTGTGGAAAAATACCTATGGCTCCTAAACAGCCATTTGTGTGCGCATAGAATAGCTGGATTCAAACTTGCCTTCAAGGAGTTTCAGTGCTTCAGGTTAGGATTGCAGATGACAGTATATGAGTTGGTAATAGGATAGATAAGAAAATCTGTTGGAAAGGAAAAGTCCTGCATGGGTTAGCTCATCAACTTCCCACCATCATTTCCCTAATGTCACTTGCTGTACTCAGGTGGCACTGATAGGGACTGAATAATACTGAGATCTCCTTTTTCCTGCTTCGCTGTCTTTTCAGACCCAAATACCTTATCCTAAGAAGAGCTCAGAGAGACAAAACTCCAGTTCCACTTGCGTGGATCAAACCAGTATTTGGCAACAACAGTGACATCCAGTAAAGGATCTCTTGAGGGCCAGGCTTCTGAGAAACAAGCTCCATTTCTGTTCAGTGCAGATACCTGCCTATGCTGTACACCTTGATGCACAATGGATGCAAACTGTTCCTGCCTGCTACTGAGTACTTGCAGCAACAAGAGCCAAATGGTTATAAGCCACCAGTACCCTCATGTGTTCATGACCAGTTGTTTGCTCAGGGCACACATCTTGGAAACTAGCTTACATTTATTTTGAGTTTTGTTTTTTCCTTTTGGGGTGAAAAATGAAGGTGAGGGACTTTGTTTAGGGATAGCAACCTCTTTAAATAAGTCAAATAACTTCTTTTTGGTGTACTTTCACGTCTGTGGTGTTTAAACAATGTCACTATTTTACATGATTAATAACCCTGAAATAACTTGCTCTTTCATCTTCTTCCCAGTGGTAGCACTATATACACAGTGGAGTGTGTATTTTGGGAGTGTTTTCCACTCTGTTTGCTTTATTTAAATATGAATATGGTGCTACAAATAGAAGGCTGCAGAAGGTAAGGAGTCTTTGCTTAGTTTGAGTGTGTCTGCTGAAGCTACTAGTTTCTTCTGTGTGTGACAGTTCTACCCTTCCAGCAAAACTCCATTTTCATTTCATCATAGGCACACGTCTACCATAACAGCATCCCTGTCATTAAGCTTCACCTTTTCCTTCTCTCTTCTTGCTATTTTTACCTATGCTGACTATAAATCAAAATCTGCTACTTAAGTCAGTGGAGTAATGCCATAGACCTCTAGGTTTCTTTACTGTTCCTACAAAGGAATATGAAACTAATTATTGTAAAATTCTGTGGATTTTCTCTTCCTAATCAGGTTTTCTACTTATATGCTTATTCCGGCATAGTTCTGTCACTGTTTGCTAATTTGTGTCTAAAAGCCTGAGATGTGAAACATCAAACCTGATCCACGCAAAATGAGAAGAAATGATATACTAGCTAGGAAATCCAGAGAAGGGGCACCACTTGTCACTGGTATTTCAGTGCTTTGACTTGTGGCTATGAGTTTGCTTGGGTATTCAGTTTTATCCCTACTTAGAAGAAATGAGAAACTGAGCCCAGAAATGGACAAAGTTGTCATATAATGTGTGGCTCTGTTCTCCAATGGTGCACATTTGTTTTATGTGAATGGCACAGTTGAGAGGTTGGATTTCATCCCAAAAGACATGCAGTTTCCCCCTGTCTGTGCTACTAACCTGACTGTATTATAGTGCCCTAATAACTTAAGTTCCCATGCTCTGACCAGTGTAAGACTGAAAAGAACTGTTCTCATGTCCTGAATTCCACTCTGTTGCTACATCCAACCTTCCAGTGACCAAGGACTCCAGCAATAACCAAGTATGAAGCAAGCATCAAGTATAACCAGCTACAGGGCAGAAAATTATTTAATAAAGCAGATTCCTATGTTTGGATACTAAAGTATCCTAAAAGAAGGGGAAAGAAGGTGAAGTGCTGTATGAAATGTGCAGCTCCCCCTGAGCCCTGGCTTTTTCAATGGAGGTGCACATTGTTGGTTGTGATGTCTCAGAACTAGCCTGAGTGCAAGTGTTTCTTCACTGGGGCTGGTGCAGTTACATTTATCTGTTAAATCTCACAAGTGGGTAGTTCATCCTTGCCTAGTCTCAGATATGGGGAGTTGCTACACAGAAGTGCCAACTGGGTAAAAATAATTACCTTTTTGCAGCTACCCTTTTGCACTTAAAACTTTTCCGTGGGGGAAACAAGTTTACCTTGATGTTTTCCTTTAGGCAAACTTGATGGTCTGATCTCGAGCATCATCCTGTCAAAGACTGACACCTGCATCTTACAGTGGCATGGTGGGAGGAGAGGCGGGGAGGCAAGATGAGGAAGAACAATGTTCAAAGAACTTTAGCTTCATTTCAGAGGGGGAAACAACAAATGTAACATGCAAAACCAATGAGTTTTAATACGTTTTTAAACATTTCCACCACCCCTTGATGTTTTCAGACATACCTTGGCAATAAATCAAAGCAAAAGCAAAATCAAACACAAACATCCAAGCTAGCCATTAGGCTGAAACAAATTAATCACTAAAGGAGGAGGGGGAAGTACAGAGTTTATAACAGTGAGGTTAAAGAGCAGGCAGACAGAACATTCAGCTGGAGGGGAATACATCCTGCTTTCACTCTGGCCTCATCACAAGCCAGCACTAGCAATGGAAACTTGTCAATGGCAGTAGCCAGCTCCAGGCAAGTGAGCTGCACAGATTCTGTAGGGCCTCATGGGTGAGAGCTGCTGGGAAGGGGGTGCTTAGGTGAGGTTTCAATGTCAGTCTTCTCAAAGTTACTGCAGAAGCCACTTGCTGACTGAGGCTTCCTTCCACCCCTTGTTTGAAGCAGCAAGTACCAGGGTGTTTTTTGCTGTTCCTGCCTACTGCTTTGCAAGGCAGCAACTGATGCTAATCAGAACACATAACGATATTATGTCCTTTTCACTGCTTTAGAAGAGGATTTTAGATCTGCACTTGCCCCCTGTCGTAGTTCAGTATAGAAGATCAGCTGCATGTGGTCCTTTAGGATCAGCTACAATGCTGCAAGACAGAGAAACCATGAAAAGTGCATTCAGAAAGTTGAAATGTCACTCACTGTTAACTTTCTGCACACTTTCCTTGGGCCAAAAGCCTAATTTTTCTTGATAATCACCTTAGACTTAGCTCATCCTCTTGATTTCTGTTCTTAGCTTCCTGATCTTCAAAAGCCTAATGGTCCTTTATGTTCCTTAGAAGCTATTCCCCAAGCACAGATCCATGAATCAGCTCAATGTGCTTTCTCTTGCTTTGAAAAGTTGATAACAGGAGGTGAAGAGGAACCACTTAATCATCTATACCTTTATGGTTTTCTTTCAGGTGTCTTATCAACCCCATGTCATGGTCTCCACTTTCAGAAGCTGCTTGAGAGCAGTGTGGTGAGACAGTCCTGGTCACAATGACTTACAGCCTAGACAGGATAGGCAGAGTGTACAAGAAACTTCAGTGATTACTAAAGTCAATTCATTAGGCTAGGACTGGCCTAAGCCAAGTCGTCAGAGCCCCTGTTCTATATAGTTCTTAATACTACATGCTGTTGGTGTAAGAGTCCACCTTGATCTGTTCTTAGAACACTGGCAGATTGAGCTCTTGTAGATTCAGCAATGTTATACAGCTGAAGCTTTCTCTAGCTCTCCCTTAGCCAGAGGTGTTCTGCCTTTCAAGAGCAGCTCAATGTCCTTTGTCACTGCTCTCACAGTTAATAGACTGGCATCTTCATGCACAGGTGTCTTCAGTAGGCTCAGAAGCCCTTCAGATTCCTTTCTAAAAGCTCTGGATCTCCTTTAAAGCTTTCAATTGTCAGTGCCTGTGCTGAACCTTTACTACTCAGCACCACCTGAGGCATTATTGGTAACACTAAGTGAAAGGCACTCCCTCAATTTCATTAGAACTGGAGCTCCGGGCTGATGAAAGCTTTATTTCCCAGATTGGAAAAAACACTCATGGGATTTTCACCCACAGCCTGCACTATATTTAGAAAGACTTAAATCACTCTAAGCTCTACATTTGAAGGGGTTATTATAGAGTGTGTATGTATATATATGTTTGTTTTTTATTGTAAATGACTCAGTCAACAGGGGTTTTGTGGTTCTGTTTGGCAATGATGAAGTAATTGAAGTGCATTTTGAGGAATAGTGGGGAAAGAATTGATGAGAGCCAACACTAAAAGAAATGGAGGAGGTTAGAGAGTTACTGAGAATCACTTACTAATCTTTCTTCCTCTACTGCTCTTGTAAACCTCAGCCTTTACCTCACAAAGGTGGAAGGCTGCCAAGGGAAAGCAAATCATTAGGATTACACCAAGCCCTACAATCCTCACTGAAATACATTAAAAGCCAGAAGAATACCCAGACCGCCCGGGAAGGTTCTAAGCAGCTCCCACACTGACTCATCCAGAAAGATTCCCCCTTTGTCCTATATTTTCCAGCCTGCCAGACAAACTGGTGCTTTGCAGGATGTAGGTGTGTGTATCTCCATATGTATGTATGCCATAGCAACAGAATTCATAATGCTTTAAGGGTTTCCATGTCAGGCATCTAGATGAAGTGCAGTACTCCTTAGCAACAAAGAAATACAAGATCTTCACAGCATTGTCAACTCTCTATATTCAGTTTAATTCCCACAATATTGGAAACTCGGTTTCCTTACGTCCTGGATGAGAATTTGTTTTTCTTTCCAGTCAAAAAATTTTTGTCAGCCAGGATCTGTCCTTTGGGCATAAGGAGCACATAGTGACTTCCCCTTCTTTCAATCCCAGGTATTTTAGAGTGTACAATTCCCAGTCAGTATATGCTTGTATGTGTATTTATAGTCTGCCTGATCAACTTGGCAACTGGAGGTAAATGCACTGCTGTGACACATGTAATAGGCATGCAAAGTCCCTTGCAAGCTCTGCCAAGGAGAGAATAGAACATCAGGTCACTAAGGAAGAGCATGTGCTGCTATGGAGATCTGCAGTTGCTGGACACAGTGGAGCAGCACGTAGGTGTTTGGGAAATAGAATTTTCCAGCAATAGGGAGGATTGTAGGAAAACCACGTGGAGTTCAAAATTCAGTTTGGATCTGACTCTGTTGTGATTAATTTACTACAAAAGCTGATCCTGGGGGTAGAAAGAATGGAGGAGCTCTGCGCCAAACTCTTCCTTTTGAATTGCCACCAGGTAACCAATTTCATTTCCAAGTGGGTTGCTTTGGTTTCTGTTACCAGCCTAGAGCCAGTTCAGGACAGCAGCTTTTGAAGAACACCTTCCATCAGGAGTACATGAGCAATATGGGCACTTCATGCACTGCTGGGGGGCAGAAGTTCTGCACAGAATTTATGTACCATTCACTATGCAGCTTAAGCTTTGAGCACACTGCAGTAAGTATGACTGAGAAGATAGACCATGTAATTACAGTAAAGCTCTTCTGATATACAATAGGCAAGGCCTGTGTCCAAATATCAGTTTCAGGTTTTGAATTTGTGTTTTTGCCATGCAAGCTTTGTGTAATAACCCTGATATTTCATATGTATTGCTACTGAGCTTGGCTTCTTGCATGGAAAACTGTGACAAACTCTTGCCTCAGACATACATAGTTAGACAATTAGTAGAAAGAAAGAGGGAGGGGAAGGTGGGGAAAGAAATAGGTGTGCTGAGCCCTGGAGCTTTCCTGTACTGGGTGTATAATACCTCCTTTCCTTAGCAACGGGGGACTTTACATACATAGATCCTTCTGAAATCTCCTTGTGTTTGTTAAGGTATCACCTCTGCTTGAAGGGTTGTTTTTTAAATTAATAATTTGCTACTTTCTATTTATTCTATGCATGCCAAAGGTTTGAGTCAGAGCTGTGTGGTCAGGTTCCCCTTAACTGGTTCTGATTAGAGGTTGAGTGATGGAGCAGGGAGTCTGGAATGGCTCCAACAGGATTCCACGATGTCTCGACTTTAAGGTAGTTAAAAATCCCAGACCTGATGGTGTAGTTTATTGCAGTGGACTTTCACCTTGGCTTTGGAGCTGAGAAAGCACAGCTTTCTGCATCCTTTTGCTACTATATACTTTAAAGTATGAAAGGTAAACTGGAAATATTGCAAGTGGATTGGAACACCAGAGAACATTGGTAACAGTTTATATATTGCTCAAAAGAACTTTCAGTACGTCTTTCAGAGCTTTCTACCCAGGCTGGCTTAGGTAGAAACTAAAACTTGCCCATAGTCATTATTTTGTCTATACCTTTCACAGAGTTTAATTTCTGTTCTCTTTAATATTAGTTTGGAAGTCAGCAGCTGTGGTAAAATGTATGGGCTGGGAGAGCTTTGCTAGATGGAGGGAGGACTTTCTGGAGTCTGCTGTGCTGAGAATTAGGAAGCACATCTGACCCAACTGTGCCTTATACCCTGGGCAACAAGAAGAGGCAGAGCTGCTCCTTCTCCAATCTCCTTACAAGAAGCATGAAAGGCCCCTCTTTCCTTTTACTGACTTGAGAGAATTATGAGCTCATGGCCTGAAATGCAAGGATATCTGCAGGAGATGCTGTGCCTGGACAGACCTAGAAAACCAGCGTTTGAATAGTGCCTTGCTTACTCATAGTACATAGCCCAATTTGCATTCAACCTGGCTCTTTCACTGGAGCCAAAGAAGGTGGAACAAATAGTCAGGGCCAGTCAACTATTGTGGCTTAAAAAATTCAGCTAAAGTATTACGCCTATGAACTTGCCATTCCCAAAATAAAATACATACTGGAACTCCTGCATAAAGTAAAAAGTAGTTTGGAAGCACAAGTCATTCACCATCAGTGAAGCTGATGAATTTTCAAGGTCTTTTGTCTACGGATTCAAACTAAATGTGGGATGTTCTGGTTAGATATAAGGAAGAAGTTCTTTACTGTGAGGGTGGTGAGGTGCTGGCACAGGTTGCAGAGAAAAGTGGTAAATGTTCCATCTCAGGCAGTGTTCAAGGCCAGCCTGGATAGAGCCCCAGATAACATGATCTAGTGTGAGGTGTCCCTGCCCATAGCAAGTGGTTGGAACTGTATGACTTTAAAGTCCTTTCCAACCCTAACTATTCTATGATCCTGTGTTTGCTATTCTATTCTAATAATATCAGAGTCTGTCACGCCCTACCATCTGCCTGCCTGCATTTATGTACAGTAAGACCAGCATTACTTTTAAAACTTGAGTTCTGTAACCTTAAGTTTTGTGGTTTCACCATCCTGACAAACCAGGAAATGTGTTCTCCAGCGCCTCAAGCATCAACATAAAATCCAACTGTTAAATATTTTGTAACACTTAAATATTTGCCCCAGGCAACAAATATTTGGAGGACTTTTGGGGGTTTTTGCCTTTTGTAGGCTAGTCAGGCATTGCTCAGCTTCTGTATGAGGATAATATGCCAAACGATAATGAGTTTTCTCACTTTACAGAATTTATAGTGTGGCTGAAAGCCCTGCATAGAACTTGCTAGCAATTACTTCCTAGCCATCACTGTTTTCTCTTCCTTCTTTTTAACTCCCCTGTCATCTTTTGTGGCTTAAACCAATTTACATATTAAGGGAATCAAGCCTGGTCACCCTAATGGGTCTTTATTAGGCAGTGTTTTAGTGAGATGCGCTTCCCATAAGCTGGGATGAAGGTTGCTATTTACTGGCTTTTGGGAGCTGTGGCCCATATCAGGCTTCCAAACAGGCATTAGTTTCAGCAGAGAAATGAACACCAAACACTGGTTGTGCAGAAATGTCTTATCTCAGCTTGAGGCAGAGAGATAAAAGCAGGAGTTTGGGAGTGGGAGATGAGCTGGGGAGAAGAGCTCATTAAAAGCCAGTCTTGGGTTTTCTGTTGTTTTGGTTTGTTTCATGATGGGAAAAGATCAGCTTGGTCAAGGCCTGCGTAGTTTAGTCAGAAGCTGTTATTTATAATACATATGGATGTGCAGTTTCCAAGGGTAGTCATGACAGTGGAAGTTCTTATTTAGGAGTTAGATATTGTGGGGTCTTCCTGCAGGTACTACAGTAGGTTTTCTCAAGGGAAAGCAACAATCAAAAAAGCAACTTTCCTGCCCAGACCAGGAAGAGCTGTTTATATAGCTTGTTCTACCACCTTAAGCTTTGAAGGCTTATAGAAAGCATGCCATATCAAGCTGATCATAGTTTTTAACCAGTAATGTTGTTTGGCTATTTTATAGCCTTTGTGGCAAATGTAGCTTTAGTTGCCCGAGCAGCATAAATACTGCCTGAGTTAGGAGTTAGACTGAGGACACTTTGTTAAAGGAAAGCCCTGAGAGCTTTGTATGTGTGAGGTCCTAGAGAGTATGTGGTTCTGACCACAAATGTTACTTTTTAAAGTTTAATTTTCTCAGTCAAAACTAATTTGGAATAAAGTAAATGGAATGATTTGCAGTAGGGTAGATAAAAGTCCCATGGAGCTCCTCACTTCTGGGTGAGAAGTTACTGATGCTTATCAAGAAACAGCTAGCTTCATTTCCAGTTGATATCTTTCCTGTTGGAAAACAATTACTGCTGTTGGCTTGCCAGCCTCTCTCTTGCTGTAGGGTAGCACACCCAGGATATAGTCTAGGAATCTGTTTGTCAGATTATCTGCTGGGTTACTGAAGTATTGTGGAAAACTGAACCAAGAGGAGGATGAAGAGAAATAAAAGAAATATCTGTGTTTAGTGCCAGGATAACACCTGAGAGGTACTGAAAAGCCTTATCAAAAAAACAGGGTATAAAAACTATTTAGGACGTGTACAGGGAAGTAGATACTACATCTTTTAAGAAAGAAAGTAGAGATACACTTGGAAGAAAACCCTTCTAAAAATGCAGGATTTCTTTCTGGAAAAGACTTGCAGGGATAATTTTGGAAATTCCATCTATTGTAATGCAGAAAACCAGGCTCAGCTTGTAGTAGCAATTTGAAACAGGGCCAAGTGCTGACTTGAACGAGATCTTCCATTCTTATCAAGCAAATGATCTGGGAACAGTCAGATGTGCTGCTGAATATGATCTAAAGTAGCCTAGTTAACCACATTTGTAAGCAGTTTGTTTGTGCTTAGTCTGATACAGTGTCTCACTTGCATGCGATGTCAAATAAGAGAAAATAAAGTGCGGTCGGGGACAGTAATGTAAGACTATGGCAAAACCTCTGCAGGTCTCTGGGCTCTGTTCTTAATGAATTGTCTCATGTCTACTTCACAAATGGCAAACTAAAACACAGATTTGAAATGATGTAAAATGTCAGTCAAGTCAGTGGCACACCAGGATGAAAATCATCCTGTTGACTCCATGTGCAACATGATTTTCAGTAGGGCTTCATTTTTTCACAACATCTGCAGTTCTGACCCCCAGGCCTGAACAGGAATTATTGTTTAACACCATGTATAGCTCTCAACATCCTTTGCTGCAATAATTCTCAACCATTTGAGTGTGTGAGATTGTCTATGGTCTAGTGAGTAACTACGTTTCTCAAGAACTATCTTCTTTAACTCTGAGATGTGGTTCTAGTTCTAAGGTTCAAATGAAATTATCTACAGATTTAAGGATGTTCCACATCACGAGCATGTCAGGCATGTGCCATAATCACTTGTCACTTATCCTTCCTGATCTAAATGTATATGACTAGAAATACTGTTTGGACCTGAGAAACTTTTACATTACAAGGTGCTGTATTCTAGGAGAGGGAGAAGAGTCTGTTCCAATGGCATTTCATAAGGAATTTTTCTTTCCTTGAAACACTTTCGGCAAGCTCTGTATGATGCTGGGAAGTTTTGTAACTGCCCTCTTTTCATGGCATTGCAAGGATTAATCCTATGGAGGCTGCTGTTCAGGTGGCACAGGAATGAGAAGATAAAATTGCTAGAGAAAGAATTGAATAAAGGTAGGTGTAAATGCAATCTGTCAGATAACAGATGGCTTCATCACAGTTCTTAACATGTGGTTACCACAGCAGGACATCAAGCTCTGCTCTCTTTGGAGAGGAAAAATTCATCACAATACCTGCTCTGTTACTTCAGAGATTCTGATTTCAATGGCTTAAGTCTCTTGAGGAATTGCTGTCTTTCAAGATGTACTGTGTTCTAAAGTTTGTGGAAGTGATACGAAAGAACCATGAAGAATAAGAAAAAGAAAAAAGGATCCTGTTTGTGAAGTTGTTGGAACTATGTGATGATCTCATGGTGGCAGCTCTTCTTAGCCAAAGACTCACAAGCAACAGAAACCTACAAGCAGTGTGTGTAGGCTGGTACATACATACTCAGCTGGTTAAGTTAAATCTTATTGAAAACAGGCTCCTAGTACTTATGATATAAGAATATACATAATCCTGCTTAAAAGCAGAGTTGAGAGAAGTTATTTAACTACAAAGGGTTTGGCTGGCAAACAGTAAAAGTCTAAGAACAAGCTGTTTCTTGCCTTTCTATTTTTATCACTGTTCACAGATGTGAATTTTCCATGAAAGGTTTTAATGAATCTTTCTCTTAAGCTACACTTGCCGCAGTGTGAAAGAATTTGTGCTTGGTCAGCTTCATGCTGCTTTCACTGGAGTGAATGTAAGGACATTTTAAAACTGCACAGTACATCTGTTTGATTTTAGACATTTATTCCTGAGTTTGCTGAGGTTTAGTCCCGCAGATGTTCCAGTTGTAGAGCAAAACTTTAAATGTTTGTCCCAACCTGGAATGGAAACAGCTTGGGGGTTTAGACCAATTAATAAATGTTTGTTTTCAATTAATTCTAGGTGTTTGTGGTAAGACTCATTAAGGCCTTTGGTGAGCTGGGAGCATATCCGTAACTTCTGCTACTAGCTTTATGCTATGAACCATATCAAAAAGGTGGACTGACTTGTAGTTCCCGCCTTTCTTGTGGAAAGATGTCTCAAGACATCTTCAGGTGAACAGACAGTTTTAGTCCTTTACTGATGCTCCAAAGGCCCTAAAGCTTCATTTTGAGTCATCTGTTAAGGTGATATAGATAATTTTCATACTGAAGGTACATTCTGATGCTGTGACTGGTTCTCTGCTCTCAAAAAAATGTGCAGGGCTGGGGTAAAATGGGAGCTTCAGGTTCCCTAGGTAGTTTAGGATACAGATGAAGTGCAGGTTTTTTCACTTCTGGTGATGATTCACAGGTATCTTGGTCTAGATATGACAGGGGGAGGGGGAGAGATCCTTAGCAGCTTCCTTTGTTGAAAAGTACATGCTTACACTATGAAGAAGAACATGAGAACATTGGAAAGTTCAATGAAGACTAATATAAGGTCTTGCATCTGGGTGAACACAATCCAAGAGTGCAGCACAGGCTGGGATCTACTAGGCTGGGAGCAGCTGTGGAAAGGGACCTGGGCATCCTGGGGGACACTAGCTCAAAAGGAGTGAAGAAAGTGCAGTTGCAGCAAGGGAAGCCAAACAGGATGCTGGGGAACATCAACAAGGGCATCACCAGCAGAGACAAATATGTCACATCCCACTATACTCAGTGCTTGTCACACCAAACCTGGAATATGTGTTCAGTTTTGGTCCCTGCTTTGCAAAAAATGGGACAAGCTGGAGAGGATCCGGAGAAGGGCCACAAATATGATCCAAGGACTGACAGCTGTGTGAGGAAAGACTGAGAAAGCTGGGACTGTTCAGCCTTGAGAAAAGAAGGCTCAGGGGGGACCTTATCACCATGTTCCAGTGTTTAGAGGCTACAAAGAAGATGAGCATCCCTTTTGGCAAGGAGTCACATGGAAAAGATGGGTTACTCCTGGGTAGGTTACAGTTGAGCACAAAAGGAAAACATTTCATAATGAGAGCAATCAGCCACTGGAATGATCTCCCTGGGGAAGTGGTGGACTCCCAGCGTTTGACACTTTTAAGACTGAGCTGGACACGGTGTTGAGACATCTTGCCGATGCTGAGTTTTTATTGGAACAGACAGTCCTTGAGCTCCCTTCCAACCTGGGGTTCTGCGATGGCACGATGCAGATGCTGTAACTCGTGCGGAGCGACATCCCTCTGGGCTGCTTGCGCGCCCGAGCAGCCGGGTTTCAGCACCACGGGCGCGGACAGCGGGGCGCGGGGCCCGTCTCCCTTCCACTCTGCAGCCCTCACTCCCGGTGGATGTTGAATTGAACTGGGCCTCAGGAGCTGTTCCCAAGAGCTCTGTCTGTGCAGCTCTGGAGTAACTGGGGCTGTTCCTAACTCAGTTGTTCACTGTCTGCTTTCTGAATTGGCCCATGAGAAATT
Source organism: Psittacus erithacus (assembly GCA_009867235.2). Taxonomy (NCBI): domain Eukaryota; kingdom Metazoa; phylum Chordata; class Aves; order Psittaciformes; family Psittacidae; genus Psittacus; species Psittacus erithacus. The sequence goes on from WYDI02042243.1 coordinate 33,879, forward strand.
TAAACTCCCTGTTTAAAAATACAGGTTGTAGGGCAAACCACCTCCCTCGTCATAGCTGTGAATGTGTGTCATATCCATGAGTCCAGCCCTTCCTTTGAAGCTCTTGATTTGAATGAGAAGAATAAAGGACTTTTGTGAGGAAGAAAAAGGACTGGGAGTTGGAGCAACCCGCTCAAGTGGAAGTTGTCCCTGCCCATGGAAGGGGGTTGGAACTGGATGAGTGTTAAGGTCCTTTCTAGCCCAACTCAGGCTGTGATTCTGTGACTGGGATATGTAAAACTGTTTTGGTTGGGGGTGGAGAGACTTCAGCTCTTTCTTAGGGCAAATCTTTGCAGCATTTTGCGGTACAGTTCTACTGTTCAGTGGCCTTGGGTAAAGTATGGCAACTTAGCTTGAAATGCAGCCATGTCTGAGGGCTGAGGAAGCAGTGCCTTCCATTAAGCAAGGGTTGTCTCAACAATAAGCTCTGGTTTTAATTACAAATTATCTTTTTTCATGGGCTTCCCAATTTATGAAGGGCCTGGCACTACAAATAGGATTTTATATTGTTTCACTTTGGAGCTCACCAGGCCCAGCTGCAGAAGCAGCTTGATGTTCAGTGGTTTTGTCTCAGTGCAAAGTTCCAGCCCTCCTCTATGTCTCGCCCTTTCAATGCCTCCGATTCTTGCAGCACTGCAGTCCAGCTTTTGTGTGGTTGCTTCATGTGTGGCCTCTCTTGCATAACAACTTAGTCAAAAGGTTGTAATTCACTTTTAGGTATCATTGCTATTTTGTACTGAGACTGTGGGCTTTAGGTTATTTTTCATTAGATCTGCTGTTTTCTTTTTTGTCGTCTTTGGCAGAAAATGGGAACTACATGCTGTGAAAATGAATCTTGAATTTTAGGTCTAAACTTTCTCTTGCATTCCAGGACACTCTGTTCCAAACTGATGAGGTTTTGGTTCTCTTTCATTAATGTTAATTCTCAACACATGTCACTTTCTTCATGAAATCACAATAAAACATTGTAATGAGTTTGTTTTCCCATTTGATGGGGAAAGAAACTAAACATGGCTACTGGTTTCAACTGGCAGCTGTTGTTAGACACTGTATTGACTGTTTGCTGTAACTAACACCTGCAAACCTCTTAACTCATAGTTGCATAGATAAGCTAATGAATCATATCCCCAAAACAGTATGAGAATAGATTGCAACTGTCATTATGTCTCTGAAAGATGTTCCCTGAGCTTTACCCTTGGTTTGCCTTGTAAAGGTTAGGAAGCTGTACGTGAGAACAGAGAATATTATCTAGTTGTCTGCTCATCTTTTAGAAGATGCTTATGATTATTAGTGTATTCCAGCAGAGATATTTTTGTGTTCTGAGTCCTGAACACCCTGTGACTGGTCAAACAGGATGGTAATGCAGCATTGGGATCTCATTCCGGCACAGCCAGAGCATGGGTACTTAACAACATGATACTGAGATTGAAGTGTTTTGGTAATGCACAGAGGTACAGTTAAAGCTAAAGAATCTTGAAGTGGTAAACTGAGGCATTAATGGGAGGTTTCAGCAACAGCCAATGGTGGTATTCAAGACTACAATTTTTACAAAGCAGGTTACATTTTGACTATAGTTTTATAACTTAACCAAAACCAGATGGGGGGGGTGTGTGTTTGTTTGTTTCTTGAACTTCTGGGTGCAGATTTCTGGATTCCCATTCCTTTCTGCCCTTCTGCTGACATGGAGAACATCCTCTTTTGCCTGCTTTGACCCAAGAACACCAGCAGCCATGTTTCTCGCCCTTCCTAGTCTAGCAATTACTGTTTCATGTGTGTAGTTCTGCACGTCAGTAGGTTTCGTGTCTGTAGGTTCTAAAGGTGTATTGAAAACCAAATAATGGGCCCTGCGCTGATGTGGTGCAGCTGTTGAAGAGAAGCTTTAATTGAAAAGCCTGAAGCAAAACTTCTTTGCTTGAGGAGGCTGGCAAGTGGGAAGGGAAATGAAATTAAGATTGGGTTCCATGTGGTTTCTTGGGTTTTCTACATGCAGACACGTTCAGGCCCTTGAGCAGCACCCTGGCATGGGGATTTGCTGCCAGGTAAGAAGACCTGTGTCTGGCTGCATGCTAAGGAAGCATCTGTGTTGCACTTGGCCACAGTGGCAGAACACAGAGTGTGCTTTAGAGGCAGAAGGGAAAAAAAGCTGACCAAACATTTTTGGTGTAAGTGGGTTGAAATCACTGGCATTAGGCACTTGAGGCTGATTTGGAGTATGTGAATTGTTTGAGCCAGAACTTTCTGAACACTGAGCAAATGTTCCTGTGTCAGCCCAATTCCCTGTGATGGCAGGCAAGTATTGTTTACTGCCTTTATTTCACTAACTGGAAAATTGAAATTTCAAGGGCTTCAACCTCAGTAATCTTGCTATAAACTGGAACTAATTCTGGTTTTGTGGTGTTACTCCTCATTGGTGCTGATGTAGGTGAAATTTGACAGCAGCTTTTCCTTTTTGCCAGACAGAACTGGGACAGTTTACCCAAGCAGATGAATCTCCAAGAAACAATGGTGTGGTACCTGTTGATACTGGCAAATGTGCTCAAGTTTCATTCAAAATATGGAGTCTTATTCTTTGTACTTATTCTGTACTTATTCTGCTGATGCAACCTCTGCCTGGGTGATTGCTGCTTGCTGGCTTCAGAAGTTAGCAGGGCTACAAAAGCATCTGTCAGCAAATAAAAAGCTGGGCTGTAAGGAAAGTGCTTTAAAACTACATCTGAAGCCTGCTGGAATTTGCATTAGATTCTTTTTTAGTTGCATCAGCTGGGACTATATTGTGACTGCTTGACACTTACCATTTACTAATGCTGAATGGAATGCTAATTGAGAGAGGCTTTAATGGAGATGTCAGCTATTCAAAGGACAGCTTTTGACAACTGCTGTCAAGTATTTTTACAACAATTATTTCATATGAATCTTTTAATGTAGACAAATTCCGAGGTGCTTTACATTAATCTTTTTGGGGGAGGAAGAAAGGGTTGTGATTTGTTATTGCCTTTAATAATTTGAAACCTCCTAATGTTCTGTCTCATGATAAAAGTCCACTTTTGAGGTCTGCCAGCAGAAAGAAAAGCTCATCTTCTATGTGCAGAGAATTATGAAGCAATTGCTAATTCCATAATGCAGCCAGTTAGTTTTTATTGAGTTCTTTTGCCCCTGTCATTGCTTAATATATTCTATCTGTGGTTAGAATTAACAGCAGATAGGGGATATGTGAATTTCTTTCAGTAGACATAATGTGAAATGAAATATAGGGTACAACACATACTTAAATAGAGACAACATCAAACACTAAAATCAATTTAACAAGTAGCTAATTGGAAATAGTGATAAAAGTAGGAAACAAAAAAACATCCACCACTTTCTGAACTTCCAGTGTCACTTCTCATAAGAAATACACTTAAAGCCTTGCAAGATTACAATATTCAAGGACAATAAATTAGCAAGTTTTTCTGTGTAGAGCTGTGACTTGACCCGTAAAAACTCCAGCTAACCCAGAGGCAATAGTGGTCTTGGTTGAAGGGCCCTGAAGATATTTAGGGGTTTAACATGCTCTTTTGAATGGTAAAAAAGGTGCTTAAGAATGCTGTCAGCTTTGGTTGTCATGCTGATGAAGACCTCAGTGAAGAAAACAACAAAGGATCAGATGTTACCAGAGAGGGGAAACACTCAAGTAGTTTTTTACCTGTTCGCTCTAGTCCATGTTGTTCTTGCAGATACTTAATGTCCTTTTTATCATGGTTTACATAGTTATATCAGAGGATTTCAGTAGTATTAGATTCCTACTTCCTATGAAGAGAAGTAAAAATTACTATGAAGAAAACCTCAGATTAGAGAATGAATATTCTGTTAGTATCAGCAGGAAGCTGACTGTTCCTGTGCTTCTCCTGTGGAAGTGAAAAGGTTAATACATTGGTACACGGGGGGCTTGAGGAGAGTTGTTTATCACTTTAAGGCAAAGCTTCATTTTGTAAAGTGCTGTTTATCCAACATGATCTAAGACATCAAATCATGGTCATTCATTGGAGATCATTACTTTAAACAACAACTACTCCCCTATGTGGTGAACTTTCTTTTCCTGTTGTGACAATCCAAAGCTTTTCCAGCAAAGGACTTCTAGCTCAGCATCTCCTGTGTCATGCCAGCTACATACGTGCAATACTTCAGTCTCAATTTGTCTCAATTTTACAGTAAGATATTTCTTCTCAGGGCTACCAAGAAAGTCCAGAAGATGAGCTCTAAAACTTGCATTTTGTGTCTGTCTTAGTATTCCAGCACTTTATAATTAAAGGATTTATTCTGTAGATGGTGTATCCACAACCACCTTGGGCTCACATTCGATTTCTGAACAATCCCTATTCTCCCAGTGTATTCAGATATAGTTCTGTTAAATGCGTGCAACATCAACTTAACTGACCTGGCACAGGGTGCCCAGAGAAGCTGTGGCTGCCCCATCCGTGGCAGTGTTCAAGGCCAGGTTGGACACAGGGGCTTGGAGCAAGCTGCTCTAGTGGAAGGTGTCCCTGCCCGTGGCAGGAGTTGGGGCTGGATGAGCTTTAAGGTTCCTTCCAACCCAAGCCAGGCTGGGATTCCGTGATGTTGCAGGATTAGCTGAGCTGTGGTAAATCTGCCTTAAGATTTCAGTAAGAACATGATCTAGTAAGAGCAGTTGGAGGACTGATATAATAACCTACTAGAAAACTGCTATTTCATGATTTTTTATTGCATAGTGCCTCATCTGGATTTGGATTGAGGTACAGGTAAGGCCCCTCCCTTTGATCTGATGAAGCTGATGAGTCTTCTGGCATTGAACACAACAGAAGACAAAATGGGAGAAATCCCTGATTATTGCTTCACTTAAATGGAAGCACACTTATAAACATTCGAGGAGCCATTATAGAGCTGTATCCTTCATTGGCAAAGTCGAGCAAATCTTATGTCATTAGCATTTGATCCTATAAGTATTTAAATGTCAGCCCTCCTGGGAGGAACACCGTGCTGCTGTTTGGAATGGCATTATGCTAGAAAGATTCTATTTCCATTTTTGCCAATGCTGTATTGTCAGTTTGGACCTTGTATGCCTCACTGGTTAAATTGACTTTCTGTAAGAAAAATAGAAATTTATCCCCCATCTCCTGAAAATCAAGTTTTCATAACCACTTTTAATAAATATATATCCAAACTAAATACTTGTGGTTGGAAGCTGTGAAGGTTTTTCAGTGGCGACTCCAGTATCACACAATTTCACCAGCTTCTGCAGCTACAGTGTTTTTAGTGCATGGAAAATGCTTTCTGATCAGCTCAGCTCCCTCATCTCAGGGCTGAGATGCTGTAATGAGCCTGGAGTCTTCTTTTGCCTGTTTATCTGTTCAGATGGGGAGAGCCAAAGGTCTTCGTGTAAATTCTGTTCCAGAAAACACTTGTTACTGTCAAAACAGTATTTTAAGACTTCAATTTGCAGTACAGCTTCAAATAGAAAACTACACATTCTTAAAGGGAAAAAAACTTAGAGGTACTGATGAAACCAAGTCTTTGAGGTTAAGTGAAGATCTGTGATTTAATGTGCTGTGTGCATTCTGACTACTGGCCTCAAAAGTCTATCCTCAAGAATGCTTTAGTTGCAAAGACTCTTTTTTCCTGCTTTTTCTCACTCTAAGAGTTCAGAGGATAAAATAAAAAGTCTGAAGTCCTTTTCTCAGGAATTTGACTGCATTTTGTTTGTTCAGATTCTGTTCTTTGGCAATTCTTGTAGATTTCTTTATTTTTTGTAGGTTTTTTTCTCTTGAGAAATGCAGGGGCTACAGTTGTGCTGAAATAGCAGAACAATAAAATAAAAGCCAGCTTTGACAATTCTCTTCACATGGTCAAAAGGCCTTTTCCTCCTTTCCTTATGGCCATATTTGGCCTGGAAGAGCACAATTACTTCTTATTTTGCTGACTTGGGGGTTTTCTTGGATGTGTGTTTGACCTTTTTTACTCTGAAAGAGGAAGAAAACCTCAGTAACTCTCCTCTACTCATTTTGGATAGACAATAGCTTCTGTGTGTCAGGAATTCCAGATGAGGAGGACTGGCTGCGTTACTGACCTTCATACACTGCTGTAACTTTGTGAATTGCTGCTTATACAGTGCTGAGGCAACAGGGCTTTTCTTATTCCCTTGTTTGAGTTTGGGAATGGAGGACTTAAAGGCTTTTATGCCTTTGGTTTCCAACCAATTTCATTTTCTTAGTGGGCTGGAATGTAATATAAGAAGCAAAAGTAAGTCTGAGCTGGTTATGAAGGGAAGTGGGGAATGAAGTCTTGTGGCTGAGGAGCTCAAGGACTTGACAATGGAACAGGCTAGGAATTTATTGATGGTCAGAATGTTAAAACTATGAGGACTATGCATTGTCATACATAAAGGAGGTAAATGGATAAAGAGATAAAGGGAGCTAGGAAAATAATAATGAATTCCAGAACGTAACCAGTAATAGTAGAGCCATCTTCAATGACTCTAAGTGTAGAGTCCAAAAGGAGTGAGGAAAAGCTGCTATAGAGCTCAAGAAGTATAATGGGAAATGACAAATATGAAAAAATAAAGCTTTAACCAAGTTTGAATGAAAAAGGTGGAAAAAAGCAAAATATGAGAACAAGGTCTGATAACTATGCAATGAAGACTAATCACATGACCTGAAAATGTGAACGTAATTAACATTGAGTAGTAGACCCAAATTATTGCTAAGGCATTGTGAATACTTATTACTAGGAGGAAATCACAAGAGTTTTGTAGTTGCAGAGGAAGAGCCATAAAGACCATTGATGTGGCATGCCTGTTAAAATGCTTACTCTCATTGAAGATGGGGGAATTGCCTTAGTACTGATTTGTAACACGTCTCTGACTTGCCAGTACAGCTGTTATCTGTGAGTACACTCAGCATGGAGTTTTAAAAGTATCTTAATTACAAGAGCTTTCCATGACTGTCTATGCCATCAGAGATGCCTGACCACTCTATGAAGACGGTGATTTCCATTTTCTTTCATTTATGACTGGGATGCTGAAGCAAATGGCAAGGCATTTTCAAAAAGGTTACTGATTTTTTAATGTCTTCAGTTTACATTCATATTTTAAGGTTGAGTTTTCAAATTCAGTAGTTATTTCTACTGAAGATGCTAAGCCAAGTAAATAGCCTGGAATTACTTCAGGCAGTGGGAGCTGAAGGGATACAATTCAGCCCTCCTGCCTGCTGTACCCCCCTCCAGTAGGGCTCTGTAGAGTAATTATACACTGTACTGCTTAAAGTGCTTCTCAGGCTTTTAATGTTCCTCAAGAAATACCAACTTGTCTCCAGCACTGCTCTCTCCTGGGGCTTCTGACTGATGGAAGTGTCATATTTAGCAAGAAATCTAATGTTTATTTCTGATGTTATTCAGCTGGTTTCTTTTCACTCTTTCACTTGTTTTCTGAACTGCTTTCCAACTACTCCACTTAATTAGGAGGATTAATACATCCCAGTGACAGAGCCTTCCTTTCCTTTGGATTGTGTGCAATTAAAAATACGCTGTCAAGAAGAAGGGTGGTCTTTATTGCTTAGGCTGTGGGATTAGGCATTTGAAACACAGACTATTGTGTGACAAGTAACTTAGTCTCTGTTCCCTATCTATGAACACTGGATAATTATTCCCCTTTCCACCACTTTCTTTACCTACCTTGTCCATTAGATCTTGAGTCCCTGGGAAGAGGTAGTCACTTTCCATGTGTTTAAAAGCTCTCGAGAGGGATTTGTCATTTCAACAGTGCTGGGTCCTGCTTCTGCAGGACACACTGAAAGCCATGAGCTTCATGTTTTCTGTCTTTTGGGTTTCTTAATTTATGTTTCTTTTGCTCCTCTTCCCTTTGCTGCCTTCTTTAAGGAAACAGATGGGTTTTCCCACACATGCGTCTTGTGCCAGGCAGATACTGAGCACTTTCAACACCCCATAAGCCATTTCTCCAAAATAGTTTTCCTTTGCTTTTCTGCATTCCTGAGTTTGTCACCTCTTCTTCTTTAAAAGTGTTTTCATCGTAGGAAAGAGCCCTCCCCACTGTGATTGACACCTTCCTATTTTGGGACAGCTTTTCCTATTATAATCCTTTTTACAAACTCTGATTGTGGCAGAGATTTTGGAGGTGGCACTGGCTTTAGTCTGTTCTCCACACTAATTTGCAACTTTTAGATGCTTACTCCAATAGATCCAGGCTGAGATTCTGAGCTAAGATTATTTGGGGCTGTTTTGTCAGTACCTTTACCAAAACACTCACGACCGGATTAGGAAGGTTTAATTCTCACTCACAAGTGCAGGCAAATCTTCCCTATATGTCTTCTGCCCAAAGTCTGACTTGGCTGAAAACACTTCAGCTTTTTGGTAGTGAAAGGCATTACACTGAGTAAGCTGTTCTGTGCATTAGAAACACAGAAACTACAAAGCCATTGTACTGAAAAGGTTACCAGCGCCATAAGTATTTTGCACAGCGTTCAAAACTGGGGACTACACTGAAAATGCCATGTGTTTAAAGTAAAGAGTCTCCAGCAATATGTTAAATTTCTTACAAGAGCTGTGGAGGTCCTTTTTCCATTACAGCCCAGACGTGAGGGGAATAGATTATACAAGACCTCTAATTACCTTTCCTTAAGCTTCAGAAAGACCTGTAATGCTGCCCTGGGGCAAAAAGCTTTCTCTTTCTCGTACTCAATGGGTTATTGTGCTGTTTCCCTCCAGCTGCTTGTCATTCTGGAGAAGTGCTGACTGGAAGGCGGCAGGTTTGCATTTGATAACTGACACTTATTGCTTGAGACAGACAAGGGGGTAAATTCTCCCTCCTTTGGGAAAGGTGATGTTTGTGAAAAAACACAGGCCAAGCTCCTGTCTGTCAGCGAGAGATGAGCTAATCTCTTTCCCTTGACACCCTGTGAAGCTGCAGGCTGTGCCACAACACCCCTGCTCTCTTGACACCCAAAGTCAGAAGAAAGCAACTGCAAAGATTGCTTTGGCACCCGTCCTGCCATCGCTTGCACTGATTTGCTCTGGTTCTTAGCCTCCTTTGGGCTCATTCCTCAAGCTACGCTCTGTCTCACTCTGCGGTATCATGATACTGAGCTAATGAGGTTTTTACTCCAGGACAAGCTGGGGGCAAGGGAATGTTCACTAAATCCTCAGCTGCTGGAAGAGAGTTGAAATCAGTGCTTAAATTCTTGATGTTCTGCTGACTGGCCTCTGCTTTCCATAGAACTGACACAAGTTACAGTAGTTGCATGAAGTTCTTGAAAAGCAACACCCCAAACCTAACTCATGCCGTTGGATTAGTTACGTTTTAGCTGTTTCTTTGGAGCAAGGTCCCCGGCTTCTGATCAAAACCCTGTCACTCAGCCAGTGCTGTATGACGCGTATCAGTTTATTGTGACACAGGACAACAGGCTTTGGTGTTGTAAGCTTTATTTTACTACAAACAAAACCAACTTAAGGTACGACTAGTGCAGGTAAAGTTAGGCATTGCCCTAAGTCCGTAGTATGGTGGCTGGGAGTTCCCCTGAGTTATTGTAAATTTCATTTCTTTACATTTAATGGGAAATAAGGCAAGTAAAAACTTGTTTTTCAGTGTGTACCTGTAACAAATCTAGAGTATGGGTAGACCATAATGGGCAGCTGTCTATGAAACCTCCTGATAGAGTCAAAAAGGGTCTTTAGAGATTCAGAGGTACCTGTGCATCATCAGCACAGCAAGAGCTGCTGTTTAGATCTCTTGATCTAGCTGAACTGGTGTGCTTTCTGTGAGGTTTTTGTGCATACCTGGCTACTGCGTCTGTCACAAAGACTGGTTTTTCCTAAGCAGAAACAAGATCATGGCTATAAGGTGCTCTGGGTGGCAGATTGTGTGCTAACCAGCGCTAGTCAGATATGGTTTTCCACCAAAACCTCTTACTCAAACGCTTGATGAAGCACTGAAAATACTTGTCTGAAGGTGCATTTATTTTGAAGTAGAACTTAAAATTAAGCATTTCAATGGAAAGTTTTCAGGTTTCTAATTAAAGTTTCAACTTTGTTGAGGAAAGCAGGCACCTTATTTTTATGGAAAACAGTAGGAAATGTTCACACTGAGCTTGGGTTAATTGTTGCGTTTCTCATGTTTCTAATAGAGCATAAATACTCATTCTTATTTCTGTGCTTTATTAATGAGGAATAAGTGTTTATTTTGCGTGCCTACAGCCCAGGGCATAACACATGAAGCCTCTCAAAGTGACTTAGAACTTCAGGATAATTTCCAAGCAATAAGTTGGTTTTGAGATTACTCTCATAGAAAAGCTTGTGATAAAACCAGCTCCACACATTGTCACCCTGCTAAATCTTCTCCTCGCTTGTATGAGATAACTTTCTAGGCATAGAGATTTTCTAAACTAGGTCAGCAAAACAATACAGGGATGTATGTGCCAGGAAGGGAATCACAAAGAGAAGCGGTATGGATTTATGCACTGGTATGTATATTAGGTCAGTTCATTGCAGATCACTGACCCAGTTTAAAGTATAATCTAATGAAGAATTACATTGCCACAACTGAAGGCAAAAAACAAGCCCCAAAACTGCCTAATACATTACAAACTACTTACTGAGGGGGAGAAGAGGGTAACCCAAACTGAATTTACTAATGAAGAAATTGAATGCAGAGCTGCTCTCAAGCACTTCCTTCTTCTGATGAAATAAATGGCCTGTGGAGCAACTTTGTTAGAGAGGAATTAGGCATGAGAACTGTTAGGTTTCTGGTGCATTGGCGCTGTGGTGGAGTAGAGACATCACAGAATGTCTCCTGCTGGGAGAAATCTGTTTTAGTTGCCAATGGGAGAAGAATGGCCTAGGAGGAAATGTAGCCCATGTGGATCTCATACTGAGATTTATTTTTACAAAAAGGGAGAACTGGCTTATGAAATGTTTTCTTCTGTATTTCACAGCAAACTTGGAATTAAAAAGTTTTCTTTAGGCCAGAGCTTACAGACATAGTTTTCTTGTAAAACATGGGACAAACCTTCAGAAAGCACTCACCTCCTGCTAGTAACCTCCTCGTGTAGCACTCTTCACTGTAGCTCTCAAGAGACTAACACCATTGTCTGCACTTGTATAGGAGACACTGGGATACCCACAAGGTGTCACGAACCACCCTTGGCTGGTTTGTGTCTCCTCAACAGGCTACTGGAAAGCTGGGACTTAGAGAGTAAAGGGAGCTTATGCTTCCAGATGGACATGCAAAGCATAACAGGTAGAATTAAGACAACCTAACTTCTTGAGAATGACTTCAACCTTAGCTATGAGGGAAGGTGCAGGTGATTCCTGCTTTTGGATTCAAACTGTTTCATAACAGTCCCATTCCAGAGCTCAGAGGGCATGCTCATTCTCATGTTATCCTGAGGCAGTGTTTAACTGCTGGACTCCCTTCAATTACATGGGATCCAGTAGTTGGTAAGTTTTAGAGTTTATGCCACAAAACAGGCTTAAGGACACCTCTTAGAGCAGTCTTTTTGACAGTCTTTTTCCAACTGGAGCGACTGAGGCAAAGAAGAATGCACTGGTTTTGTGCTGCAGATGGATTAGGCCAACTTGAAGATCTAATTACAAAGCAAAGGAAACAACTTTTGCTGTTCCCAGAGTACAAATGCCTCCAATTGCCACATGTTCAAGCTGACATCAGTCCCTGTAAAAAAATACAGTGATGTCTCCTGAAGTAGGAGGTTTCTGCTGCTTAAATCCTGCATTGCTTCAAGGAATCCAGCAGGTCAAGGCTTTGCATGAGTCCCGTAGATCCATGAGGGTATCCTGAGTTGTTAATGGCACAGCAAGTTGCATCAAAGGGGGGTATAGCTCATGGTTGCCAGCTGCAATGGTCTGGCCCAGCTCCCTGCAGAGAAAGCTGAAAGCATGGGTGGAAATCAGAAGGGAACTGGGAGAAGGGTGTGGAGGAAGAAACTGGGTTGGAAGTGGGAAGAAAACCAAAACGCCTCAATCGATGGATCTTCTGAGCAGCTGTTTGCCTACTTATTCTTGGCCCCGGTTTAGAAACCTAAGTGAATTAAATTATGTTTTCAGTATTTCTCATTTCTCTGTGGAATGAAACCATCCTTTAAGGAAAACAATTTACTGCAAACATTTGTCGTGCTTGGGATCTAAGTAAAGAAAAGCAGAGAGTCATAAAGGTGGTGTTCCTCCCTTTTCTCTATGCAGACTATAAGTTGGGGCATTGAGGCAGTTGTAAGCTCTGGCTCAGTCTTCTCTTTTTCCTGAAAAGATTCTAACCTGTATCTCCTACATCCACGCAAGCACTCAGATTCTCAGGCTTTAACTTATTTAAGTGGAAGAACACAGTTTCTTCCTTGTGGGATAGGGAAGATCTCTTGAGCCTGCGTGTGCAGAAGCAGGTTACAACTGCCATAATAATGGGCAATGGATAGAGAAGGGCTTTGAACCCCGGCTGCTTCTTTGTGTGTTTGCGTTCCCTTGAGCTGGCTATGTACAAATATAAAAGGGGAACAGACTCTTTTATGTCCATGGGCATATCTGTGGTTTTTCCCTTCAGCTGGCACCATTTGGTGAAGCTGACTGAATCCTGATTGATTTCTAAAGCTCTCAGGAGATGTGATGTTCACTAGGGATACAGCTTGCCATTGCTTACTTGCAGAAAGGAAAGAAGAATTAAAGGCAGGTGGTGTCCAAATGGAAGAAAGGCAAAGAAGGCATTTCTGTTGGAAATTGAGACTTGGCAGAACAGGATCTGACTCTAGCTTTAGCAGACTGCCTTCCTACTGCAGACCAGGGAACTTTGCTGTTGGCCCCGTACTTGATCTACCTGATCATATAGTACACACCTGATGGTGTGTATTTACTTATGAGGAGCCCCACAGCACCAGACTAGCTTCTGTATGGATTCTGGTACATCCTTGGGTACAATTACTTTCTGGTTTGAGTGCGTGCCACGTAGTACCAGCAGATCAAGAGACTGGCTGCATGTGGCAGCTGGGGATGTGGCATTGTAAGTCAGACCCATATGATGCAACAGCAGGCCATATCAGCACATCACTGAATCCGAAGTCCTTGTATTTAAGTGGCTACAGTATGGATGGATACAAGGGTATGCATTTGGAACAGATACCATTATCCAAACCAAGAGGTAAAAGCCACAAGTACAAGACTGAACAAAGAATTAAGGAAGTAAGAAAGAAAGCAAAGTGTTGTCCAGGTCATCACAGGTTCTATGGTTGTGTGCATGTCCTCTGCTGGTGTTTGGAAACAGGAGCTGTTTAGAGTCAGTGAAACTTCTTTCTGAAGGTGTGACACTTGTAGAGATGCTCTGTTAAAGTTACCTGTCTGTCCTCATCTCCAGGAGGGACTGACTGATGGTGATTTGTTGGTGATGCAGGGGATGGATGTGGAAACTACTCATCTCTTTCCAATTTTCATTCCTTCACTTGTTCTCAGTGTTTTTCTTTATTTTGAGATGGTAGTTGGGGGGAGGCATCAGGGAGCAGAGATGCCTTAAAGGGAGCAAGAAACTCAGAGTTCAGCTCTTACTATCAGAATGTCTTACAAAATTCATCAAGGATTGAAATAATGGGATCAGAACAGTTGCAAAAGCTGAACACAGCAAGGTGTGTGTGTATATGTGTGGCTTCTTGAACAAGCTCCCAGCACTCTGCAGCTGGGTTATCCATTTCTATCTAATTCTCCTTAGAGGTGAACACATCTAAGAGAGCCCTTAGGCTTCTGTTATTCTCAGTTTTCACTGAAATAAGATCTGAAAAAGAAAGGGATTGAAGTAGTGTAGAAGTACAGTTATGTTTTGGGTCACTGGGCACTCGGATGCTAGGAGAGATAAAGTGTTTTCTTTGAAGAGGTTGGCAGAATGATTTACCTGTGTACAGCTTTTCTAGGGACAGAGGGGACAGCAGATCAGAAAACAAATGCAGATTTAAGCTTCCTGGCTGGCACAGGCTGGGCCTGTCAGTACAGGAAGATGGAGGGGTACTCGGAGTTATCCTGGCTCATTCACAGCTCCAAGGGGAATGCAAATAGTCTGAGCTCCCAAAAGAAAATGTTATCCCACCTTGAATTTAAATCCTCCATTTCAACTTCCCAAGCCCCTGAACCTCTGGTGTATGTTTCTGCCGCTGCAACCCATGGGGAAATCCATTTTGCAGTTGTTCTGTTCTGTCTTTCACCCCTTTGAACTGTTTCTCCCATCTTACCCTGCCCTCTGCCTCCCTTCCAGCCTCTGCCAGCAGCCTCAGGAAGACTAGAAGACTATTAAAGACACCACTACAAAGAGCTCCCTGTGCAAACCCCCTCCAGCCATGTCCTATTACAAACCCCAGCACTGCACTCACAGAGCAAGAACTGCTGCAGCGGCTCTGCAGAGCCCCGTCAAAGGTCAGCTTCTAACAGGGGGGATCTCGTCTCCACCAGTGCTTTCCTTTCCTCTCTGTTTCTGGCATTTCCTTCTGTCCCTGTTACCAAACACCTTTCCTTCCACCTCCCCTACCACACACCATAAAACCATTCTGTGTGTAGTCCCCATTTATTTGTTGCTCTCTAGGGAATATGCTTCCCCATGGGATCTCTGGAAATCTGCAGTAGAGCTTTGCTGCCTTTAAAACACTTTCTTTTCCATATCTCCCCCCCTTCCTTCCTCTCCTCTTAAAACCCATTGAAAAGATATATGTATGTATATTCCAGCTGTTTGAATACAGTGTGTGGCACAGTTTAGTTTTTACTTAATCCAGAATTTATTAAATCAGTCACTGGGCCCTTTGTTTTTTGAAAACTGCTTTTGCATTGAAAACAAACGGGAAAAAAAAGAGGCAGAAGAGGAGATCTGAAAAGCTTCCAAGAGAACAGATTCTGTCTTTTGTAGCTGTAGGTCTCAGCTGGGATGGTACCGGGTCCTTGCAGAGGTTTGGCAGTGCTCCTGAGCGCGATGACCAGACTCAGGACTGTCTGAGGCTGAGATCTGTGATGGGGAGAGGGGCAGGCAAGAGAGGGGAGGGCAGCAGTTAAAAGAAGGCATCTCAGGCTTCTTCTGCATTTCTCAAAGTAATGTTGACCTTGGATTTGAAACTATTATCAGCTTTCATTTCATCTCTTCACTTTGAATCCTTTGGTATAACCTGTTTTATCTGGATTTTTAAGTCATTGTGCAGGATGAGATACATTCAGTGCAAATTCAATAGCATGTAATTGGATTGTTCTTCAAATAAAAAGCCAGGAATTGTGTTTATTTTGGCAGCAAGAAGGATGGTGGGCATACTTAGCCAAAAAGCCATAAAGAACGTTTGTATGTATAGGAATGATAGATTTTCTGCCTCTCCTCAAGGGTGTGTGTATTGAATTGGAACACATTGCAGTAAAGCCCTGCTTGCTGTGCATGCTGTTGCCCATTCAGCATGATGGAATGGCTGAAGGCAGGAGTGGGTATTGGAGTGCTTAGCTCTTTCCTAATCCCCACTAATTAAACTCCAGATGTTAAATAGCAGCTGTTACCTTTAACTTACTCATTGGAAAGTTCAAGTTCAATTACTCCCATGTTTGCTCTTCCCTAACTGCAATAAGGCTCAGTGCGGTGTGTTGACATAATCCAGCTTTTTACCTTAGTACAGTAAGAGATGCGCAGGTGTAGGGACAAAACTGAAACAGGGCTGGGTTGTTTATGAAGCTAACAGCCTGGTTTAGTCTCTGTCTACTATATAAAAACATCGGCTGAATAATTGTCTTGCAATTAAAATAACTTTGTAATGTCTGGAAATCTAGAGCTTCCCTTGGATATTTATGTCCCTGAGAGAGCACCAGCCTGGAAGGATCAGATGGAAATCACAGAACATGCAATGGAAAGGGAAGAAGAAGTGTTTTCTTGTTGTTTCAGTCTGAACTTTCTGACATGTCCTTATTTAAGCACTTAGAACCCATAAAGCTGTCTTTCAGTTTTAACTAGCCCAGCATAGAGGGAAACCCCCTCTCTTTACACTGGCAGCCAAATATTTTGGTGTCAGTTTAACCACTTTCCAGAAACAAACTTCTTCATCAGAACTTGTTTCAGATGTGATTGTGTTGTGTTTATGTATTGTACTTCCAGGCTGGAAATAAAAACCAAACAAGCTTGGAATTTAATCTGTTAGGAAGGGTATAAATGAAACTACGTGCCTGGGGCCAGCTAAGAGACATCTAAGCGGCAGCTTCTATCTTTATCCAAATGGGATATGTTCTACCCCACATAAGGGGACTTTACTGAAGAATTAAGGCTCTGTTTTGGAGGCCAAGATTTGTCACTCCAGCTGGCTTTAACACCTCCATACATCCTATGTGCTGCCTTATCATTAACTGTTGTTTACATCCAAATGTATAGGTGCTCTGCTCCCCTTCTGGTGCTGTCTGCCTCTAATCTGTCTCAAATGGGAGTGCAAAGCACAGAGCCAAGCTTTGCTTCTTATAAAGGTATGTCAGCCTCCATATGAATGGGGATATGGAGATGCTCATATAGGACGTGTGTGTGGCTGTCATCCTTCTGCACTGGGGGAACCCCCATGGAAACTCTGGCTGAAGGTGGGTTGGTAGACATGGGTGTTTCTGATGAGATATGTGATCTTGGCAGTCCTGGGGTAATGGTTCAACTCGATGATCTTAAAGATTTTTTTCAGCCTAGTTGATTCTATGATTCTATCAAAGGCTAGCATGGTAATTACTTTAGAAGTTGTCAAAAGAAGCAATTTCCCACCATTTTTACTGCTGCCTTTAGCAGTAAATTCCGCTGTATTCACTTTGAGTTTTGTCTAGACACAGATTTATGTCCTTTTCTTAAATCCTTGAACAACTTCTGCTGAACTCCTCTGAGGCTGCGCCTGAGATGCAGCAATTCACTGATGCTGGGTATGACATGGGTGGTTACAGTGCAACTCACTGGGGTGTTTTGGCCTTTTTCTGCACATATTTTGACTCAATTCACAGTGGATGTCTTGGGGAAGATTTTAAGGTCCACTGAGCAGGAGGCATTCTTTCAGTGCCTTTCTCTATGTCAAAAAACCTCTAGCTTTAATATGTTTACCTTCTGCTGTTAACACTAAACAATATTCTGATCTGAGAGGGCTTGTTGTTCATCTCTAAGCACTGATCGCAAGCCAAGGGAAAACATGCAACTGTTGAATTCAGCCACATCTGCTGAATGCTCTCAAATGCTATATGGGATTATATAGCCCTTAAAAAGAAAAATTGCAAGTGCCCATATAAAGGCTATTTCCTTTCTGTGCCTTGATGAGATTTTGCAACAGAGAAATAGATCTGTCTGAAGAAGTGAAGAGCCTGGCTCTGTGGTTTTATATGTGCATTTAAATGCCTGCTTGAGCCACCTATGTCTGAACTGGCCTTTGTCTAGAAGCTGCGTAGCAATGCAACGAGCCTAGGGCTTTGAGGGACCTGTAAAAGGGCCCATATGACTGTTAGCCTGAAGCAGGATCATGTCTAGCTGCCCTCAAATAAGGGCAGAAGCACATGGGTGCTTGCAAAGAGCTCTGAGATTGGTCTTCAGTGAATGCAAGCAAAACCACTGGGCCCGTATATGGGATAGAGGCACAGTGGTTCTGACTGCTTTGTTCTCCTTACAAACTAGGGAGAAACCAGACTGAGGCAGCTGCCTGAGATCCAGCTAGGGACATGAAAGGAAATCCTATTGCTGTGCTCTAGATGCAGCCTACTGGGATGAAAAGAGGAAAGTGGATGGTTCCAAGTTTCAGCTCTGTTTGTAAGGAAGTGTCACAATCTCGTCCTAGGGTTTTAGCTCACATTTTAACTGGCTGTGTTTTCAGCTTACGAAGCTGTGGGTTTGCTCTCTGGGGAATGATTTAGATGGCGTTTCTTCAAGCAGCTGGCTGTGGGGAATTTTCTCCCCTGCAAAGGTGAAAACATGAACATGGCAAATACCACATACCAGGCCCTGCTGTAAAAATTGGGTACCGCTCTTTGCCCTCTGCTCCTCCATCCATGTCCTTGTGAGTAAGGGCTCCGGTACTGGAAGTCAGACAGAAACTCTTCTGATTAACAGCTGACTAATGTTCGGCTGATAAAATCATTTCAACATAATCCCAAATGGCAAAGCTTATAAGTGATGGGTTCGCAGTTCAGGTTCAAATGTTAAAGAGGGGGGCGGAAAAGGGGTTTTTGTTTTGATTCTGTTCTTCTCGTTTGCTTTTAACCTCAGAAACAGTTGGCATGGAAAAAGAATTCTCCATAGACTGAAAATAGCAAATCTGAATAAGCAGAATATTTTGCAAATGAGATAGCACAAGCACACGCAGTATCCTAGCAGTGGTGCTTAGAGAGGAGGAGCATCAGCAGTCACCTCCAAGGAATGAAGGCATTAATCGGGGCAGCATAAAACAAAGAGGGAACGTTGAAGCAGACACCTAAACATGACTCATTACACCATTTGTCTCAATTAGCACACTGAGACAAGGGCCTGATTATCTCAGTAACATTGGGTCATGTTATACCCTACAGCATGTGTCAAGGAGGAATTAGCCCCTCTGTAATGTCTAATGTCCTCCTTAGACAGTAGCTGAGTCATCAGGAATGAAAGAGGAAATAAATCCTGAAGAGGAAAAGTGCTGAATTGATTAGAGCAAAGAAACAAGGCTCCCAGGCCAATCCCTGCCTTCAGAGTGACTCCCTGACGGCCTGGGCAGGATGTTTAACCTCTGGGTGCCTCTGTTTCCACAAAATAAGATACATTATCTCTATCTTACCCAAAGGGCTGCCTTTTGACACTTGCTATTGAGCACAGTGCCTCATAGTCATCACTGGATATGTGTCTCCCTGTTCCAAAGAGGATTTAACATTTCTGACTTAAAGCTGCAAAACTTATAGGTATTAGATGACTGGCCTTAGGTGCAAAGAAAGGATGTGGAAAGAATGCACTAATAACATCAGCGTGAGGAGGGGAGTGCTAAAACCGGGAGGTTATAAAAGTTTGATCATTAAACTATGAGACACTATGTTCAATAACAAGAGTCAAAGGTCTTTGTTTCACAGTGATGAATACAAAGGATGTTAAATGTGTTCTGCATGGGAACAGATGGCCCGTCAATGAGCCATTGATGTCGCAATACAATAATTGATGTTGTTGACCTGTGATTTGTATAAGACACTTTGTCATTTCCAAGTCCTCTTCTGTGTCCTAGAATCTGCAGGGGCAGGGATATATGAGCTTTACTGTTTTTCTATTTAGTGGAGATCGATTTGTCTTGATGGAGGAGATTGAAAAGGTGACTTGTGCTTTGCAAGCTGAGAAGCGAGATGATTTTTCTCTGTATAGCTAGGAAAAAATAGGTGAATGTATTTCAGCTGAGGCCAATGCTGCTTTGGGAAAGGATTTTATTAGTGAGACAGGCTTGCAGGGACAGCAAGGTGGCAGAAACTGTGTTTGGTTTAGTACTTAATGAAGGAGGAGCTGCTGTTGGTAGCATTGTTTCTCTAGCATAGACTTCTAAAGACTCTGGTTTATCCTCTCTGTGTCTGTCCTCAGGGCCTTTTGCACTGTGATAACTTCAAGAGCTGGCAGAACCTTGCAGACTGATTTATGTTACAGTGAACGGAATGAAGTGCTTTAAATTACAAGTTAGTTCTGGTGTTGGCATCAAAGTGATGCATCCACAAAAGTTAACATTCGCTTGCTGCATGCGTGGTGCAATTACAGATGTTGGTGGCAGTTACAACGCAGTAGGGAGAAGAGGGTCACCTCTCCCGAAGCCCAGGCCTACCAACAGCCAGAATAAAGGAAAGAAAGCATGAATGGAAATGCTAAAAGGGTAATGCAGGACCCTACTTAACATGTCACTGCTTTTCCTCTTGAGCCTTTTTTTGCATGTAAGTTCCCTAAGAAGAGATTTAAGAGCAAAGATTTGCTGTTGGCCTTTGTACCACCTCTGTGCTTCACCTCTTGAGTCATTTTGCTTCTGTCTTTCAGTGAGCAATGGTGATTCTGCCCCTCAGACTCTGCGACACTGTCTTACTAATGTCTGTTTGTAACGCCTCAGGTCTCACTTTGAATTATTCCTTTTCCTTCTGTGCTCCAGAATGTTTCCTCTTTCCTTAAAGACTCACCAGAAATCCTTTCTGTCTGCTTGGTTACCTGAGCCTTTGCCAGATGTCTCCTCATGATGCTGCGCTGTCCATTAAAGATGACACAATCTAGAATCAGGCCTGTCAGAAACTGCTCTCCACTTTTGTTTTCAGAGTATGCAAGCTCCTATGGAGTCTTGCATCAGGCCCAGACCTCGCTCTCTTTGTATAGTATACTTTTCAATAAAGCTTGTGTTTCTTCTGTTTCTTCCCTGTCTTTGCCCCAGTCTCTACCTTCCTTCCTCCTCCTCCTCTTCCTCTTGTCTTGACTTCCTTACACCTGAGAATGCTTCCTTGTAACTCCTTTTGTAACTGCTTTACAAAGGAGTTCTAGCTTGTTCCAGGCTTAACAGCAAAAAGATTCCCTTAGCAGCGTGGAGTCAAGGGCACATGTTCAGTGACAGGGCAGACAGATCCTATTTGCAGTTCTTGTGCCCTAAGAAAGTCTGATGTGAGCCAGTTCAGATCCACATCAGCAGAGAGGCAGAGCATGGTAACTGGTGCTCTGCGTCCTGTTAACAACAGTTGCCACAACTCATACTCTGAGTTGGAAACTGCCTCATCCATGCAAATGTGCCCTAGTCCAACTATAAGGCAAGATTTTTAAATAGGGTTTGCTACACATATGTTGTAACTTGGAATGCACTGGCATTTCCCATTTCTGGGGTATATCCACAAAATTCTGGGCAAAGGCAAAAAATCAGACTGCTGTGCCATCTTATTTCTGACTAAGATGGTATAGTGGGCATGTACCAACAAGTGCATATGACAAAGTGAGTAATGGTTACACATCTAGATGAATGAATGTTCATAGGCTTTGGATGTATCTCTGAAGTTCAATCTGGTTTTTAGACTCTACCTTGCTCCATATAGGAGACAGAATTGAGTTGGTTACATACTGTGATACTGTTATGGACATTATTTTGCTCTGCAAACGTTCTCCGCCACTCCCTTGCCAAAAAGTGACATAGGTAAGATGGGAAGCAAAACAACCAGTGCTGGCACACAGCCTGCACAGGGAACACATGTGGAACAAGCTGCTGTGCTGCCCTATAGGGTTTCATACTTGCCTGCAGGCTTCCTTTGTGGCTTCCTTTGGTTGATCTGGTTGCTCTTTTTACACCACTGTTTCTATTCCTGCTGGGAAGGGGGATTTTCATTGCTTACAGCACAAACCCAAGGCAGCTTTCTGAATGAAATGGAGATGTTAGCAGGGAATCCAAAGGAATGGATCACAAAATGCTCTGATTTCCTCAGTAGTTGCCTGAAATGAAGAAGCCCTTTATTCAGTGCTATTTTTAAAAGAAACAAGGCAGTTCCAGTGTGTTTTCCAGCCGATGACTCTGTGTGGTCAGCATGTGAATAAGGTACTTTGCCTATACAAATAGCTAATGATCACCCCAGCTCAGGCATGATTTTGAGTTTCCCTTTTGGTAGCAATGTGACCAAGGAGCCTGAGGTAGGTAGTGTACGCATGGAAGGTAATGATTTCCTGTGAGACAGTAATGTCTTTAACAGAAAAATATCCCAGGAGGGAGCAGATCACTGCAGATAGCTGATAGCTTTTGCAGGGATTAATGCTGTTAAAGCAAACACCTCGGACTGCTCCTTGGAAATGGAATGTCATGGTCAGAATTGTGCATTGTGTACAAATGAATTCCGGGTACAACAACACAGAGCACTTCCAGAAACTCCTGAATAATTTTTCCTTTAGGGAGGAAAATTGCTCAATGTCCAGATGTGACAGAGGGTAGGGAAGCCTGTACACATTTGCAGGGAATCTGGCTGCAGCGCAAAGCCAGCATGGTGCAGCAATGCTGAAGAGAAGCCCACTGATTCCTGAGTTTCAGGACGCTGCTCTGGGAACGTGGTGACAGTGAAACTCTGGTCTCTGAGTGGGTTTAGCTGCTCCTATTTTGTTTCAGCCCAAGCGCAGCAGGTCGGGCAAGGCAAATAGGGAGCTTCTGCCTGGCAGTAGCTTTCTCACCAAATGCAGCTGTAGAGCAAAGTGAAAACCAAACAACTAAAGGGTTAACTAAAGTTAATTACCCCCTAAGCTTCCTGGGAAAGAAATCTCCTCTTTAGCAACACCTAGACGTTTGAGGTTAGTAGGAAAGTTGTGGTTTCTTGCCTCTCTGCTCAGAGGGCAAGTGAGCTGGAAGAGCTGCTTTCCTCAAAAGCTGCCCTTGCACATCTGGGTTGGCTGCTGCTTTCTGATTGTAAGCCATCAACTACAGAAGAGACAGTGCTGAAGGCAATGTGAGTTCCTGTCTTCTCTACTCCTCTGGCTCATCCCCACCATAACCCAGAGCTGCAGATGGTTCTTCTGGCACCAGTCACCACCTGCAACATTGCCTGCCTCAGTGCCTGTTCCTTGGAGCTCTTGATTAGCTCTAATGAGGAAATAGCTGAGAAATAATGAGAGAAATACTTTGTGGTGATTGAGTTCCCCTCTCTTCCTCTCAACTCTTCATAAAGTAGCTGCTGTGGCCTTTTGAGAAAGGTCAGTAAAGCCTTCAGCAAGGCAGTGAGGTTGTGGTTTCCCAGGGGAAGCCCTGTGAGTATGGTGCAGAGCTGGCCAAGCAAAACTGTGCCTTGTCACTGTACAATGTCTTCAACAGAAGCAGCAGCAAACCAGCAGCATTAGTAATGAGTGAGACTTGAGAAGAGATAATGCTCTACCATCTGCCAGGGTATTTTTCAACTTAGTATGCTAAAGCAGTGCATCTTCTAGGTAAGTGATCTGTTAAAAGCACCTAGGTAGGGCTCAAAGGTTCTAGTCGTAGCAGGATCAAAGCCTAAAATGTGAATCTTCTCCAATAACGTCTGTGCCTACAAGACAAGGGTTTGCTGACAGAGGAATTAATGGCAGAGAGCATGGCTTTGAGTTCCCCTTTTCTTGTTGTTCATGGGGTGAAGCCCAAAGGGTGAATTTGGATCTGTTTATGTGTTTAGCAGTTTGTTTTGGAGCAGACGACTGTGCATTGACGCATTCATTTCTTCTACTGTAGTGGACACAGCTATAGTCTGAACTTACCTGTTTACAAATGAGAATGTCTGGGTAGCAGGCTTTCCTGGGAGACACTAAATCCAGGGTGGGAAAATATTATGGCTTCAAATTTCCTCTTTTAATGGAAAATAAGAAAATGAAACAAATCTGCCTGCACCCTGTGTAGGAGCTTGTAGTTGGCTTAGACATTCAGATCAACTTTGATTTGAGAACAAGATCAGCCTCTTATTTCCTTCCCCATAGTGAATTAAAATGATGATCAATGAAAAATGGCAATTAGGAACACTGAATTCCAAAGGCAAGATGCTGTGCAAATGGCTTTTTCTTTTTGAGGTCTTTTATTAATTATTATTATTTTGGTAATTAACAGTTTCAAAAATACTTTTTAATATATTTATGATATTTTATGTTATATTATCTATATTTTATATTGATAATATTTATTTTTATTTATATTTTTACATATATTTATTACATGACAAAAGAGGCTTGGTTCGTTTGAAGACACTAAATTAAAACAAACCTGAAATCATAATAAAATCAGCTTAATAGCCTTCAGATGTGAAGCTTGCAACAATTACTCTTTGGCCTTCTGAGTCTAGGTTTCTTCAAGTGGTGAGGTTGACAGAACAGTGCGATCTGCATTGCTGATGGGAATGCTGCCCTTTCTGCAGGCACACACTGAAGACTGAGAGAGGAAAGAGCCACCAAACCAAAAGGCCAAATCAACAAAGGGAAGTCATAAGCAAAACGGGGCTTCTCTTAATGTCAGATGGGAAAATAGCTACAGTGCTTTGGCCTCCTGAAAGGGGGCTTTGACAGTTTCTTCCTATTGGTAGCAACATCTTCAAACTTACCCACTCAGCCTCTGCTGATGGCGTTTGTATGAAGTGCCCAGGGCTTGGTTTCTCAGAGCCAAGCTACAAATGCTGTCAGGGCTTCTCTAATGAGCTGCACGCTCCACTTCATGCGAAGAGTCTTTTTAATAACAGAAAAAGACTGAGTGGATGACTGGGACATCTTAATAAACTTGGTAGATTTCCAAAGCTGCTCTTGGAAATGGAGTAGTGTTGATTAAACTTATCTGGGAGAGTTCTCTCCCCTTGACTGGAATTGATGGGGAAAGACAGAGGAAGGGAAGTGTCTCATGAGAGCCAGTGGCTGTGTGGATGAAGTCAGACTCAAGTTATACTCTTTTTGCAAAGGTGAATAGTAGTAACTCTGTTCCATTTAGGAGGGTGACCAGGTCATCAAACCTGTGTTCAGCTTCTTATCTAGAGTTCATGCAGTTCTGATAGGAAAGACTTAATATCTTGGTAATTAAAATGCTTCCCTGAGATGTAACACTTTGAGCAGTAACTTAAACCTACTTCAGCACAATCCTTGGAGTGCAATGGGCACTAATTTCTAATCTATGTCTTGGGGATTATATTTTGTTATGTGAATAGAATGAAAATGTTTTTATTTCATCCTTTAGTGGCATGAGAAGAGTCCCTCTGAAGTTTCACCTTTTCAATAAAATGCATTTAAAATTTCTTTTTCCAGTCAGCTTTTGTAATGAAATGTCCTGACATTGCCGCGAGTTCCAGAACATGCCACAGAGCACACATGAGCAGGTGAGATGATGTGAATATGATGAGTAGTGCCCCATTGCCTGAATCAATGTCTTGCTAAGTCTGACAGTGCATTGGCTGCAGGGATAGTCCTTACCATCTTATTCTGATCTCTGATTTAGTTACTGGAATACAAGCTCTTGCGCTTCTTTTCCATCTGGGACTGCCTCATATTCTGGATTTGGAAGTTGGTGGCAGACATAAGTTATTTTGCTTCCAACGTCCCACTTGCATTCCCAGGGAAGTTTAAGCGTCAGTGAGATTTACACCCTCACTGTAAGCAGCCTGCAGTCTTGTGCAGATGTGGCACCGGCTTCTTCTAGCCCCGATGCTGTAATGTGTG
The DNA here is from genome assembly GCA_009867235.2 of Psittacus erithacus. Taxonomy (NCBI): domain Eukaryota; kingdom Metazoa; phylum Chordata; class Aves; order Psittaciformes; family Psittacidae; genus Psittacus; species Psittacus erithacus. The sequence continues at coordinate 59,035 of WYDI02042243.1, forward strand.
AAGCATCTTCATGTTGGCCTGACTTTAGAACTGAGTAGGACTCAGAAATTTGCATTGACGTACATCACTACTGCAAATAATTTCTGTTTGCCTCATGGAAAAAAGGCCCAAAGCTGTGCCCTGTGCTAGAAATGAGCAGAACATTTCGGAGAATAACTTTGGACTGACTTATTCTAAGTATTTGTAAGTTTTGAGATGTTTTGCAGCAAAACTTTTGAGTGTTGCAACAGTATTGTTGGGTTTATCACCATTATTATGAAATAGGAAAAATTCTCAAGTATCTTACAGAAAGGAAGCCAAAATACGTGGAGGTTTTCTGCTTAGAATTTTGCTGCTATAATACAATCTATAAAAGCAAGTGAACAAGGGAACAACAGACTGCAAAGAGAAGAAAAGTTTGAGAGAGAAAGACTCTTCCAGAAGTAGAAATAGGATAACTAAATAGAGTTTGAAGCATGGTTTGGGGAGCAAGATGCTCTTTTTGAACATATGGATTTAATTTAAACTGAGATGGAGTGTGCATCCCTTGCTGGAAAGTTGCATGTTCCTAATTGACTAACAGTGGAAACGGAGGTGAATGATTAAGACAAGACTATTTTTTGCTTTAATAATGAGGAACATTCCATTTGAGAGAAGAGGGTGTGGTGCACAGGCATGCCAGAGCATCCCTGCACTTCCATTCTTGTGTAAAAGCAACATTCTGAGAAGAATTAGCAACCCCAGGGGCCAGTATGGGGAAAGATGAAGTGTTGTTGTCCCTTACAAGATCATGTGGATTAGAAACCCAAAATAATCTTTTTTGAGAAGTTTGTGGTTTGTTCCCCTCATATCCAAACAAGCGCATTATTTATAGGCAATGTTTGAGCTCTTGAACAGTGTCAGCAATGAACAAGAAGAAAGATGAGTTCTGCTTCTCTGTGTTAGAATGGAGCCATTGTATCGGCATGACCCAACACCAGGCAGATCTCAGGCTCTGAGAGCTGCGCTGCAAGCCATGGTAGGTGCAACCTTTGCTGCGATAACCAGCCCTTTTAAAGTAAAACTTCACTGAAACTAATTTTTTCCATTGTTTACTCCATTTTTGTGAGTACAGAAATCTGGCTTAGTGTGCACACTGCTGTACCCCTTGGGCTCAGCTTCATTTATGAGTGAGAAAGATCACTTCGTCTTCCTGTTTCCCAAAATGCATGTTTTTATCCATGTTTTTGCTCCATTCCCTGCCGTAGTTTGTTCTGACTGATTACACTGGTGTCACAGCATGAGGTGGTAGTAAGTGCTGCAGAGAGCTGTGCTATCCATTTTCCCAACTGGAAGCTGCGTCACTGAGGTTTCAGATGGCTTGTTTTGCAACTTGTTCTGTTTGTCAGAGCTAACATTTCCTCCAGAATACACTGATTTGTCTTTGTCAGCCTTTTGGTTCACAAGAAACTCAACTGGTTTTCACTGTCCCTCATGATGTTTTGCTGAGGCCTGCTACACAACCTGCAGACCCTTGTGTTTTCCATTATAAATTACTTAGTATAGTGCATCTCACGGCTGAAGGCAGCTACATGTATACATCTCATTATAAACTCTGATGGTTTAACTTGCATCTTTGAGCAGATCTGCTGCAGCTCAGCCGTGCAGCTATGCTTGTTCCTCAGGTGGCAGAGCCAGTATTGATGGAGAAAAGCCTTGCAGGCTCTATGTAAATCACTATTGCCACTTGAAACATAATTCTGTTTGCTCAATGATACAAGGATTGTGGCTGGCACTAGCAAAGTGCCTGACCAAGTTGTTATTTTTTCTCTAACTGTGGAAGCAAACATAAGTCTGTGCAGCTTTTCTTCCTTTTGAAGTGGTTTATCCTGGCCACCAGCTAAAGCCCACACAGCATTCTTCCTGCTCTTCCTGAATGGGATATAAGAGAGTAGGACAAAAAGTGAAACTTGTGGATTGAGATAAAGATAGCTTAATAGGACAGAAAAAGAAGGGAAAGGAATGATAACGATGAAAGAATGCACAAAACCAGTGATGCACAATGCAGTGCTCGCCTCCCACAGACTGATACCCAGCCAGGCCCCCAGCCAACTCTCCCCAGTTTTATTGTTCAGCACAATGCCAGATGGTCTGGAATATTCCTTGGATCAGTTGAGGTCAGCTGTCATGGCAGTGTCTCTCACTCCATTTCCTTGTGTACCCCCAGTCTAGTCATTGGTGGAGTGGTGTGAGGAGCAGAGAAGCCCTTCACTCTGTGCAGCAGAGAAGTCCTTCAGTCTGTGTAAACTCTACTCAGCTATAATTGAAACATCCCTGGGATATCAACATTATTCTCATCCTTAATCCAAAACACAGCATGGTACCAGCTACCAGAAAATTATCTATCCCAGCCAAAAGCAGGGCAGTGGGACTCGTGGCTGATGAGCGTAGAACTAGCTTGAGTAACATAACCAGTTCAATCAGAATCGCCTCTTTAGCATTGTCCTGATTTCAGATCAAATCTTGGCTTTTTATTTTTTCTGAAGTACATGTGGTGTGTATTCTATTTGTATGTTCTTGGCACACTTATCATATATTGAGGAAAAAGAAACCCCAAGCCTTAGACAAAACCTCCTTCTAAATAAAAAAGGATCTCCTCTTCTCGGTAAGCAAACCACTGTTTAATTTAGTGCATTTGATATTTGTGTGACATGTAAAAGGAGATTGTGCAACAAACAGTGTTCTCAATTTACAAATGAATCAACATCTTATTAAGAAATAAAACTTGTAAAAATCCAGTTAGCATATTGATACACGCCAGTCTTTGTTGCTGCAGTCTTGTTTTTGAGGAGCTGCCTGGACTAAAGCCTCAAGAGAAGTTCACTATCGTCTTCTGTTTATGAGAAGCAACGTAAGAGGAGGCTTGCTTGTTGGAGAAATTTTCTGTTCCTTTTTCACCTGCTCTGTCTTGGATGGTATCAAAGACGCACTTTTCACACTTAGATTCTCACATGGAATAAGAATCAAAAATATCTGCTAGATGGATATTTCTTAGACTCTTGCTAAGGTTAGAAATAGCATAGATTACTCCTATCCTCTTATAACACATGAATTGTAATCTTGAGAAAGCTGACTTTGCATATGTGCAAGGTCCTACAACTGGGTCAGAGCAATCCCAGGCACAGCTACAGATTGGGCAGAGAAGAGATTCAGAGCAGCTCTGTGGAGTGGGACTTGGGGGCGTTGGTCAATGAGAAAATGAACATGACCTGGCTTTAGTGTGCACTCGCATCCCAGAAACCAACCGTATCCTGGGCTGCATCAAAAGAAGCGTGACCAGCAGGTCAAAGGAGGTGATCCTGCCCCTCTACTCTGCT